>JAODAL010005518.1:0-142677 GCA_025379985.1 Phyllomedusa bahiana
GTTTTTAAAAAAAACTGTACTGACCCAAAAAATCCAAAGTGCAAAAAAAGACAAAAAAAGTAACTAGCGTGTTTTTTTTTTATATTCTCCTATTAACTACCAGCTAACATCTGGCCACTGAAGTTTTTTTTTTTTTTTTTTTAAATCATTTATTTTTAGTAACATTTTTTGAAAAACTGCAATGTGTGAAACTGCCCTGAAACATATCATAAATGTGCTACAAGGCATGGACATCAGTTTTTGTTGCCAACTGAGCCAATATTCTGGTGCATTTGGAATGATAAATCTGCTAATCTGTTTTTACATTTACATTGGATGTTTTTGTCTTATTTTATTCCACCTATTGGTTGGTTTACATCACGCAAATATTTTACACCAAAATTTGGGCACCATTTTTGGCACACAGCTTTAAAGGGAATCTGTTATCAGAAAATTACCTATTTTTTAACTCATGTTTTTATGTTAAACATATTTTTAAGAATGTTTCGTTATTTTTTTAATATTTCCCATATCACTATCAATATTTTTAAAAAATACTGAAATCCTGCAATTTTCACTTTGGCTACTAGGCCTAATAATAGTCTGACACTTGCTGTTCTGTAGAGAAAACTTCTTAGCAGTCTCCTTATTGGCAGCACCGGCAAAGGCAGGATTACACTGAAGGGTGACACCAATGTGTATAGATAACACAAGATCCACCAGTAACAATAGGAGATAGTCACAGCTCGCCCTATCCTCCTCCTTGCACACTGACTTCTTCCCAGGTCACAGAGCATGCCTAGAAAACTCTGCTACAGTTGAAAAAAGAAGTTTACATACACTATATAAAAATACACATATTCATCTTTTTCTCACTATCTGACATGAAATCAGAATAAATCTTACCCGTTTTAGGTCAATTAGGAACCAAAATTATTTATATTTGCCAAATGCCAGAATAACAAGAGAGATAATTTTTTAAGGCATTTTTATTACTTTCTGCAAAGTCAAAAGTTTACATACACTAGGATTACTATGCCTTTAAACAATTTGGGACAGCCCATATGATGATGTCATATCTTTGGAAGCTGTGGATGTATTTTGATTGAACACCAGAAACACACTGCTTCTGTGTGTAACATCACGGGAAAGACTAAAGAAATCAGCCAAGATATCAGGAAGAGAATTGTGGACTTTGCACAAGTCTGGATCAGCCTTGGGTGCAATTTCCAGATACTTGAACATGCCTGGTTCATCTGTACAAACAAATGTATGCAAATACATACAAGATGGGAATGTCCAGCCATCATACCGTTGAGGAAGGATACGGGTTCCGTATCTCAGAGATGACTGTGCTTTGGTCCAACATGTGCATATCAACCCAAAAACAAAAGCAAAAGACCTTTTGGAGATGCTGGCGGAAATTGGTAAGATTATGTCATTATCCACAGTGAAACCAGTACTGTATCAACATGAGCTGAAAAGCCACTCTGCTAGGAAGAAGAGATTCCTCCAAAAGAAACATACAAAAACCAGAATAATGTTTTAAAAAGCACACAGGAACAAAAACCTACATTTTTGGAGACATGTCCTGTGGTTTGACAAAACTAAAATTGAACTAATTGGCCATAATGACCATTATTATGTTTGGAGGAAAAAGAGAAAATTTTGGAAGCCTAAGAACACCATCCCAACTGTGAAACATGGGGTGGTAGCATCATGTTGTGGGGTTGTTTTGCTGCAGAAGGGACTGGGGCACTTCACAAAATAGATGGCATCATGAGGAAAGAAGATTACGTGGCAATACTGAAACAACATCTCAAGACATCAGCCAGGAAGTTAAAACTTGGGTTGAAATGGGTCTTCCCAATGGACAATGACCTGAAGCATACTGCTAAACTGGTTACAAAGTGGCTTAAGGATAACCAAGTCAATGTTCTGAAGTGGCTATCAAAAAGCCATGACCTCAATCCTATTTAATTTATGAGCAAAGCTGAAAAGGCAGGTGTGAGCAAGGCAACCTACAAACATGGCGCAGTTACCCCAGTTCTGTCAGGAGGTATGGGCCAAAATTCCTCCAACTATTGTGAGACGCTTGTGGAAGGATATCCAAAATGTCATACAGTTTAAGGGAACTACTACCAACTACTAATGAAATGTATGTAAACTTTTGACTTTGCAGACAGCAATAAAAATGCCTTAGAAATTCTCTCTCTCTCATTATTCTGGCATTTGACAAATATAAATAATTCTGGTAATCGTAATTGACCTAAAACAGGGAAGGTTTATTCTGATTTCATGTCAGATAGTGAGAAAAACATGCATATGTGTCTTTTTATAAAATGTATATAAACTTCTGGTTTCAACTGTATAGCAGCCAATGGGTCTGCTCCTGTTCACAGGCTCCTATGCCCACTAAGCTGCTGTAAAGCATCTTGTCTAAATGCTGTTAAAAGAGACTCAGGCAAGATGGCTGCCTCCATAATCATATACAGACGACAGAATTATGCAAATTACAATCAGAAAATAAAAATGGCCAAGAAGGAAAGAATATGAATCAGTATCTTGTTTTGATTTGTAATAATCAAAAGTAATTTAACAGAGACTGAAAGTTTGCATGCAGCCTCATCTGTGTAGATGGTTGTAACCTTGTAACCTAAAATAGCGATTTCCAGACTTAGCACATCAAATCAGTGTTTTATAAGATGTCCCATTCACGGTGGTAAAAAATGGTGTACTGCAGAAGAAGTCTCTTGTACGAGTATCATCAACTGTGGGGAATATCCTGATAGTAGAAATGTCACTTGACTTTGACGTTCTAAGCCTTCTAGAAGGGTATTGTCCACCGATTCTGTTGCTCTTAACCTTCCTTTTTTACTAAATTAAGGGGCATTTAATGGCTCTCTCTGCTTTTGTACAACTACATAAGTGAGGCGGGCTGCCTCCCTCTGCCTAATGACAGTGTAGCTGGAGCCTCAGATCAGCTGAGGACAGGAGTGGTTGCAGAAACCTCCTCTCTGCATCTCACGCAGCCTCTGTCGGCATAGCTGAGTTATTTCTCATCAGCTTGTGGTTAGTACTGGAAAAAAATGCTCTCCAGACTTTAATCGTCCACATTTATACTTCTAATGACAGACACCAAAATCTTCTGCTCCAGCAACGTGAAATTATAGCTGTTACAAGACATTACATTTCTCTTCCAAAATATTAGAGCGACGAGCCGTGGATTCCTAGAAGGGCGGGCGGCTTGGGGACTGTCTGTTTGCCAGGGCTGTTCGGCTGGTTTTTCTTTGCTTCGGATAATGGGGGGATTACACAGATGACATGACCAGAGCTGTCACTACCAGATCTGAAGAAAGTTTGAAGACCTTTTTGGATTGTGATCTCAACAAAGTCACTGAACTGTGCACGTGGTTTAAAGGGACAGTAGTTTTCTGTAGCTTTGTGCTTTCCAACTAGACTGACTGAAAGTTTGACTTAGAAGAAAGGAAATTGCAGATATTAAATGAAGAAGATGTCACTTATCTCCTAGCAGAACAAAGGGATGGGCATGTTAACATCTAGTGGATGTTGAGGGACTCTTGGGAGACCTCTATATCCAACAGATTATCCGTGGATCCTGCCAGTTTCCATAGGATCTGCCAGCATTGTCTAATCTGTCTATGACCAGCAAGGAGTACAACCTCCTTGGTCTCAGGTGTACAGTGAATATATCATTGAGTTTTATTCTATATATTGCTCTAATGCTGGGAGCTAAAGCCATGTGTAGATGAAATTAGACAGTCCTTCTTTTTCTGGACCCTGTCCCTATCTGCACGCTGTGTCTAAGTCCTCGTGGGCCACATTAAATTACATGGTGGCTCAGATTTGGCCCAAAGATCTTGAGTTTGAAACATGTGCTATGTAGAGTCTCTCACACAGTAGGCACGTCACCATGCAGGATCCATGCAGCCTGATTTGCTACATCCATTAGACTTATACCTGTCAGTTGTCTCAGTCTCAGAACATGCTAAAAATGTATATAATTTCCTATGAAACTCAACCTACTCATTGTATGTCCAATTCTATAAATGAGATTGTAAGCCATACTGGAGACATGAACTGATGTGATTACAATCTGTGTTAACTTCTGTGGAACATAGTAATGCTATGTAAATATGGAGCTAAATTACGTTGGCCCGTTACTAAGGAACCATCACAAGAGGTTGGGTAGAAAGATGCACCTTATGGAGCTATTATGTGTCTGTACAAGACTGTAGGGACTCATTGCACCACTATACAGGGTCTATACACCCTGCTTTGTCATCTGCATGAAGCCTTTATCAGTCAGTTGTTCCACAGTCGTATAACATGCTGACAGCTGAATTGGCTTCCTATGAAATTCGACCTACTAGTTGTATGTGGGTTTCTGTAAATTAGATTGTAAACCCCACTAGAGACAAGGACGGATGTGATTAAAATCTGTGTAAAGGTGTGTGGAACAGGGTGACGCTATCTAAGAAATGGGATATAAGTCATGTTGACCCATTGCTTCAGAAAGCAGATGGCTGGATAAGCAACAGTAGCATTTACTTACCCAATATGGTCCACTAAAAGTATTAACAAAACAGCAATGGGAGACTGACTATAGATTACAAGCAGCTGAACTATCAATAGTAAGAAGAAGATAACCAGGTAATTACTCCACATAGTTACTTAGGGTGACATGTATGAAATTTGGCCTCTAAACGTCAAATTTCATGTGCATAATAATAGTCTAGAATGCGCCTGATTTATGAGGCCGCTCTACTGTGGGGCATAAATCAGGCTCATTCTAGTGCTTGTACGACAGGTCTGGCTCAGGTATACTACTTTGAAAGTGGTTTACCTATTCCAGCATTAATGCGCCAAGAAATGCCGTAACGAAGCTATAAATCTATAGCTTTGTACGGTTCTAGTGCGCCCTGCCTCTCGCATGCCCCCCCAAATCAGGCGCATTGCAAAGTGCCACAGGCCCTATGTAATGCGCCTGATCATGTGTGCAGGACTTTTAAAAAATAAAGCGAACGGGGTTGCGCCTGATATCAGGCTTAAAAGACGCAAGGGGCGACATGTAAGAACTGGGCTGTAAGCTGTAGGAGACCAGTTCTATATATGAACAGGTGCACTCCAAACTTTGGTTTAATAAGTGCCGGGGTACTGCGCCAAAGACACGTTTTAGCGTGCCAAAGTTTTGGGGCGTTCTGGGGCCGTCGCACCACGTTAGCAGAAGTAGAAACATTTATGATTCTTTGACACCAAATCTAGGCACAGAACAGTTAGAACAGCCAGACCAGGGTAAAGGTGGTGCCTGAGCCAGACTTGTGGTATTGGCACTACACTGCGCCTGTATGTATGACCTGCAGAAGAACAGCCAGACCAGGGTAAAGGTGGTGCCTGAGCCAGACTTGTCGTATTGGCTCTACACTGCGCCTGTATGTATGACCTGCAGAAGAACAGCCAGACCAGGGTAAAGGTGGTGCCTGAGCCAGACTTGTGGTATTGGCTCTACACTGCCCTGTATGTATGACCTGCAGAAGAACAGCCAGACCAGGGTAAAGGTGGTGCCTGAGCCAGACTTGTCGTATTGGCTCTACACTGCCCTGTATGTATGACCTGCAGAAGAACAGCCAGACCAGGGTAAAGGTGGTGCCTGAGCCAGACTTGTGGTATTGGCTCTACACTACGCCTGTATGTATGACCTGTAGAAGAACAGGTTCATACATTCTGGTACATTCTACACTGCCTCAAAGTGATTCAGAACCGGTCTATCAGCACCAGAATTCATACATGTTGCCCCAGATACTTGCCGCAGCCCCATTCATACACTCACCGGCCACTTTATTAGGTACACCATGCTAGTAACGGGTTGGACCCCCTTTTGCCTTCAGAACTGCCTCAATTCTTCGTGGCATAGATTCAACAAGGTGTTGCAACGATGCTCAATTGGTACCAAGGGGCCCAAAGAGTGCCAAGAAAATATTCCCCACACCATGACACCACCACCACCAGCCTGAACCGTTGATACAAGGCAGGATGGATCCACGATTTCATGTTGTTGACGCCAAATTCTGACCCTACCATCCGAATGTCGCAGCAGAAATCGAGACTCATCAGACCAGGCAACGTTTTTCCAATCTTCTACTGTCCAATTTCGATGAGCTTGGAGCCTCAGTTTCCTGTTCTTAGCTGAAAGGAGTGGCACCCGGTGTGGTCTTCTGCTGCTGTAGCCCATCTGCCTCAAAGTTCGCCGTACTGTGCGTTCAGAGATGCTCTTCTGCCTACCTTGGTTGTAACGGGTGGCTATTTGAGTCACTGTTGCCTTTCTATCAGCTCGAACCAGTCTGCCCATTCTCCTTTGACCTCTGGCATCAACAAGGCATTTCCGCCCACAGGACTGCCGCTCACTGGATGTTTTTTCTTTTTCGGACCATACTCTGTAAACCCTAGAGATGGTTGTGCGTGAAAATCCCAGGAGACCAGCAGTTTCTGAAATACTCAGACCAGCCCTTCTGGCACCAACAACCATGCCACGTTCAAAGGCACTCAAATCACCTTTCTTCCCCATACTGATGCTCGGTTTGAACTGCAGGAGATTGTCTTGACCATGTCTACATGCCTAAATGCACTGAGTTGCCGCCATGTGATTGGCTGATTAGAAATTAAGTGTTAACGAGCAGTTGGACAGGTGTACCTAATAAAGTGGCCGGTGAGTGTACATGCCGCCCATAGTTTTTCAGGCTGAACAAACACATCATCCATCCAGTTCAGCCTATTTATTGTGCTATAGTGTACTAACAAATATTAACCTTAATAGCAGAGGGTTGGTCTATGCGTTGCATTTTAGGTGAAATCACAAGGAATACTGGATCACAAGGAATACAATTGTAACCAATGGAAGCCATCAAATAAGTCCTTTACTAAATATCTTAAATATAAGGTCCAAGAACTTTTGCGACAAACTCAAGATCCCCACACTGTGCATTTTTAATATAACCTATTCCTAACCCACAATCTAATGGATATCAGGTAATATCGTATATCCCAACCCCAATATAAACCTTGATTGGCGCTTACCCCAAGACTGCAACCTTGCATACTTTAAAACTACTTGATATTGGGAGATCTATATCCACCCAATAAACTAGATACTAGGAAACATAACCTTCCTTTCAATACTGCAAACCAAGTAGTGTAGCCTACCTATTCTGTTCCCATTAGACACCAGGAGAGAAAGCTGAAAGGGGTATTCCTGTTTCACTGTTTAGCTTTAAACATATAGGCAAATGAAACTAAAGACTGTTACCAAATACACTGCTGTTTGGATTTTGCTTGTTAAATGGAATATGTCGCCAATTTTTTTTTTTTTTTACTTATTAAATCAAGCCCCTGATCCATATGCTTTTCCTCTCAGTCGTTTTTATTTCCTGATTGTAGATTTCTCAGTTCGCCCGTCTATATATGATTGTGGGGAAGACAGTCTTGCTTGCACTGCTTTAACAGCAGTCAGAGAGATACCTTACAGCAGCTTCATGCACATAGGATTCTTAAGACAGATTCTGTCCCATAGACTTGTATAGGAGAGCTTTCACTGTGAAGGGAGAGGAGAGGGGGAGCTGTGACATCTCCTCTTGTGACTGGTGGATTCTGTGTTATCTATACACATTGGTGTCTCCTTTCAGTTTGACCTTGCTGTTACTGATAATGAGCACACTGCTGAAAAGCTCTCTAAACAGAGCAGGAAGTATCAGACGATTATGAGGCTTAGTGGCCAAAGTGAAAACTACAGGACTTAAGAATTATTAAAAAAAATATTGAAAGTGATCTGGAAAATTAAACAAAAACATAACCAAAAATTCCTAAAAAAATGTGTTTAACATAAAAATGTGAGTTAAACAATAAGTCATTGTTTGATGACACATTCCCTTTAAAGGAGGCTTATATCCTGCTTGTGTACACAAGTATCCCTGGGTTACCGCCCACTTCTCTTTGCTCTAACAGGCTGTAGCAGTGGTCGGAATGGTGAGGTCACTCCCTGCTGTGTTTCTTATCTTGAAGATGGGAGCTTGTTTATGTTTCTTACTGACAAGCTTAATCATTTAGAGCTCGGTAGTCTTACGCACTACAGTTTATAAGCATCCATTATTAATATCCCTCTAAAAGGCTCAACTATGAATATCAGAGCTGATATGTCAATCACTGCTGTATAACCACCCACAGCCTAGCCAGGAAGTGTGATTTTTATGCTGATTATTGCTCTGTAAAACAGCATGGTGAGACAACCCCTCTAAATCTACTGGGCACTAAAAAGTATGATTCTAGATTGCCAACTATGCTACTGGAAATACAAAGAGACCGAGACCCCAGAAACAATCAATATTTCTCGGTGCAGGCAAAAGTGACAACCAACATGGTGGCACTTCCTATTGTCTTGCAATGACAAAAGAAAAGTAAAAAAGGAATACTTACCAAACTTTGGTCATCACTCTCACCTCTGATGTCATAATATTTGACCATACTGGAAATGGTCTTGTAATTGTTGTAAAATCATCCGATTATTTCAGTTTTGACAGTGACATGAATATTACATATACCACTAAGCTGGTTCCTGTAAATAGTCCTGGAGCAGGCCCTTTAAAGAGCATGACCTGATGTATATAACTTTTTACAATGTACATTCCATTAGTACTAATCTCTTAATATATGTGTGAAAAGTTTAGCTCCCATCCCCCTTCAGTTTCCCGAGCCGGGGATAGGGTCTGCACAGAGGCGCCGTAATACCTGGTAAGTGAATGCATTGTGTCACCCGTATACAGAAGTCGTGTTGCATGCTGCACAATAATCTCAGCCTCTTGACTCTTTGTAACATGAAATAAAGGCTTGCACGGAGCCAAAAGCCAGAACCTCCTCATTGTGCCGCAGGGGGATCCCTGTCACTTCTCTGACTCTTCAGTAAATCGCAGGTGTTGCAGCCAGCCCTGCTGAAAGGCATCCTGACACAGATAATTGATGGGAGAATATTTTTTTATTATTATTATTGTTATTACGCCCTTGGGTCTTTTTTCCTCAAGTTTTTTTTTTTTTTTGGAACGACAAGTTTAAAGGTGAACTACCCGCAGAATGTTTAACCCTTCACTATAGTGAGATATCTTCTACACTTACTGCATTGCAAGAAATCAAGTGTAAATGCTATGCATGGCCTCATGGTGACCGTACAGCACTCAGTCTGGTCTACTCCATATATACTAGACAGACGCGGCTTTATGGTTTGTATTGTGTAATTCTGCTGCATAAAATATACTATATAGTCTGCATAACCATTGCTTTATCAGTCCCACCTGGGGCCTGTGCCTGAGGGGGCCTAAAAGAAGAGAATAAGTGGCATATGGTAGGTTGGAGGCCCTTTTACAAATTTTGCTTTAGGGCTACGAGCTGCACATTATGCTTCTGTCCAGTACTCTGCAAGATATACGTTATAGTCTGCATAGCTATAGGTGGTACAGATGTAGGAGTCACACCTGAGGCCAGTACCTTGGGGGGCCTAAAAAACTCTCTGATATGTAAAAAAAAACAACACTTGGTAGGTTAGGGGCCCATTTACAGATTTTGCATTGGGGCCCAAAAGCTTCAAGTTATGCCTCTGTCCAGTACAATACAAAGCCAGGTCTTTATTATTATTATTATTATTATTATTATTATTAGAATTTATTTTATAGCACCATTGATTCCAGGGCTCTGTACATTCATGGGGGTTTACATACATAACATATGTCAAACAAGTACAATAGTGACAATCTGTGACTAACAACAGGTACAGAGGGAGAGAGGACCCTACCCGCAAAGGCTTACAATCTACAAGGAGGGGGAAAGAGACAGAAGGTGAGGGGCAGACATGTTTGTGGAGGAAGTAGTGACAGCGGGGTTATTCTAGGTCATAGGCTATCCTGAAGAGATGGGTTTTCAGGTTGCTTTTGAACCTGGTGAAGGTGGAGGAGAGTCTGATGTGTTTGGGCAGTGAGTTCCAGAGTGTGGGGGAAGCATGAGAGAAGTCTTGGAGATGGTTGTGTGAAGAGCTGACAAGAGGAGATCAGAGAAGAAGGTCCTGTGAGGAGCGGAAATTGTGTGAGGGGAGGTATCTAGAGATTAAAGCAGAGATGTATGGAGGGGAGAGGTCATGGAGAGCCTTGTAGGTCATGGTTAGTAACTTGAAATTAATTTGCTAGGCAATGGGCAGCCAGTGAAGGGATTGGCAGAGGGGAGAGGCAGAGGAGTAGCGAGGAGAGAGGTGGTTAAGACGGACAGCAGAGTTAAGGATGGATTGGAGGGGAGCAAGAGTGCTAAATGGGAGGCCACAGAGAAGGATGTTGCAGTAGCCTAGGCAGTAAATAACAACAGCATGGACCAGCATTTTTGTAGTGTCAGGGTTAAGGAATGAGCGGATGCGAGAGATATTTTTCAGGTGGAGGCGGCAGCAGAGGTGAGGGTGTGGATGTGTGGTTTGAAGGTCAAAGCGGAATCAAGGGTTATCCCAAGGCAGCGGACTTGCAGGACCGGTGAGAGTGTACAGCCATTGACTATGATAGAGAGATCAGGTGGAGGAATGGAGTGGGAGGGGGGGAAGATGATGAGTTCAGTTTTCTCTACATTAAGTTTTACGAGACGAGAGGAGAAGAAGGAGGATATGGACGATAGACAATCTGGGATCTGGGACAGTAGAAAGTTAAAGTCATTACAGTATGCTGCAATCTAATGTATACAATACACATCCCAACACAGAGCCTATATTTGGCTACCTTCCTTTATGGGTGTATGAATTAATGAGACACAGATGGGGTCGCTGCTCTGGTAAATCCCACACCCCTATAGCATGAAAGTTACCTGAATGCTCTTTCCTACAAGAAATGTGAAGCTCCATGCAAATGGTTCTTTTCCAAGTAAACTGCCTGATGTGCTGCTGAAATGGCTTCATTGTGCATTTGTGGCCTATTACCCAGGTAGGATATAGTATTTACTAAAGATAAGGGTAATGGAAAATATGCAGGATGCTTGTAAGTCTCTCTCCATTCTGTAAGAATATCTAAGGAAAACAGGGAGATTCAGGGGCATGCGTTGTGTAGACCAGTACAGTCCAAAGGATGGAGTCCATTGTGGGGTCACCTCATTGATTTCTGTGGAGCTTTTGTAACTGCATCTAATGAAGGACGGTCTTTGTAATTGCCCGTGGTACTAAATCCTTATGGCACTGATTGATTGGTGTACAATTTCATTCAATCAATAAATGGAAGTCTTAAATATTTGGTCTTGGTTTAGAAAGGACCTGTGACATCTTTCATTACGTCTCTTTTAGTAAAAACAATTCTGGAGCATCTTCTCCTCTGTGTTGTGCTGTTCCTCTGTTATTCCTTCTAAAAATGTATTACTGAATCAGTCATCTGGGTGTTACCATTCTAGTTGTCAAAGAGGTGTGTCCCTGCCCACACTGACTCTGAGCTGGAAATTCTCTGCCTGTCCCAATACCCATGTTGGCTTTTTAAAAATTCCCTAATATATTCCTGTAGGTTATTTAAAGGTAAATCTATAGGGTACGTGTCTCTCTTGAGCCATCTGAAATTTTGCATCTTGGGTGCGTGCTCTTGTTTTCTTGCCATCTTCTTCCTCTGGCACAGTGTGGTGTTTGTTGGTGCCTTACCCTATAATGTACTCTGACAGCATATACTGTAAGGGAGGAGAGATACTTCCCCCAGGTGTGTATTTAGAGAAGTGTAGTTGGAGAAGTTCAGTGATGTGGAAAAGACCTGAACTTGTATCTTGCCTGAAGCGTACTTTCTTTTATTTCTCTCCTCCTCAGGAGTTGTATTCGTAGCAGCCTAGCGGTTGCCTACAGCATGGCAAGGGTTACAGCAGTAGCGCGTCAGAAAGCCGGTCTGACAAGTTCTACGACAGCAACCAGACCAGAGTGCTGAATGATGAGATGGTGATCGGCCCTAACCTGTCAGACATAGCCTAGCTTGCCTAGGGCGCAAAGTGCTCTAGAGGCAGGACGCGTACCTAACCAGTTCACTGCTGGAGACAGAAGCTCTTACCTTCTGTGCTGCAATGCTCTGCAGAAACAGCACATGGCGGTGCTTTATTACACAGCACAGAAAACTGAAATTTGCAATAAGTTTTAAAATTTAAAAATGTAATCTATTTTTTCTTTTTGTTTTTTGGGAACGCTAGAGACAGCTGTGCATGGTGAGAATACAGTGGGGTGCACAGAGTAGAAGGTGCTCCATAACAAAACTTCAGAATAGGATCCATGTTGATGCTGTAATACTGAAACGTCAGCATAGGAAAGTCCAGTCTTAATGCCCTTTTCACCTCCATCTGTTGTATTAGAGGAAAGGACATTAAAGGGGTATTTTCATCCCAGCAAGAGCTGCTGGAAGGACCAATTACTGTAAATTCAGCATTATTTAAAATGCATGTTATTAAAAAATATGTATGCTTTACCTAATACAGGTCTGTTTTGCACCTTCAACTTGCTCTCTTGTTTTCTTGGTTACTGACCACCACTGTGCGCGATCAGTGGTAGCTGGAAATGCAGTGTTATGGAAGACTGTCTGAGAATAAGTTCCTGTGGTCTGGCTGGGGGAAGGGAGGAGAAATACCCATGGGTTAAAATGTGCATTGCCGCAGGCAACGTCACAGTAACTCTGCATTACTGGCCATCACTAAGGGTGACATGTATGAACTAGGCTGTGCCAGTTTTTTGGTACTTTGAGTCAAAAAGAATGTATGAGCAGGCGCACTCCAAACTTTGGCTTGATATGTCCCTTTGTAATGCGCCAAAGACACTTTGTAATGCGCCAAAGATTAGGGGTGTCGCAGCACATTCATAGAAGTAGACACTTTTATGATTCTTTGAAGCCAAATCCAGGAGCAGGACAGTTAGAACAGCCGGACCAGGGTAAAGGTGGTGCCTGAGCCAGACTTGTCATATTGGCAGTAGACAGCGTCTGTATGTATTATGTATGACCTGCAGAAGAACAGGTTCCTACATTCTGGTGCATTCTACACTGCCTTAAAGCGATTTAGAACTGACCTGTCAGCGCCACCGTTCATACACATTGCCCTAAAAGCATGCAATGGTGGTCAGTAACCAAGGAGACCAGAGAGCAATAAAGGCCTGTATTAGTTAAAGAAGACTTTTTTTTAATAACACGCATTTTGAAAATTGCTTACTTTACAGTAATTGGTCTTTCCAGCAGCACTTGTGAAAAGAAGAAACCTTCTGCAGGTCCACCACCTGGGGTATAAGGCTGTCCTGAGCTAAATTTCTCAAGGGCCTCTAACTTCTGCCATAGCCAGTGCTATGGTATATAGACCCTTAAAGGAATAGGTACCTCCACGCAGAGGCGTAGCTACAGGGCGTGCAGCGGTAGCAGTCGCTACCGAGCCCAGCAGCCTGAGGGGGCCCAAAAGCCCGCCTGCCACATAAGAAAATACCAGCATTGTAAATGGTGCATGGGAACTGGGGGGCCCCATTTCACTTTTCGCACCAGGGCCCAAGAGCTTGAGGTTACGCCTCTGCCTCCACGTATACAAGTTATTCTCGTTAGCAGGTGATAAATAGAACATTCTTATAAAGAATTATGCAGTGTACTTGATATTAGAGACGCATATCCTACACTCTCTGAATTAGGAGGAACATAGAGATATGTGTAAGGAGGTGGTTGAGGGGAAGTGAGGGTCCTCCATGCAGCATAAGGCATACAAAGGTAAGACCCATAAACTGTAGGCACGAGACATTCTGGGCAGGGCCCTAATAATTGTGCCTTATTTCTCAGGCTGGCTAATTGCTGTGTGTGAAAGCCCTGTCTGAACCTTGCTGATTCACTGTCTGTCTCATTATGTCACCCACACCTGTCTGGTGCAGGTATGGAGCTGTGGGGTGAGGAGGTTGGACTTGCAGTATAACACAAATTGATTATCCACCAGTGTATCTCATATTTAACTATCTCAGTGTTGGATAACATGATAGATTAGGAGACCAGTGCATGTAGCAACCAACTTTACCCTGGGGGCACACAACGCTCTCACTTGTTCTTAGTTCATTACATGTGTGTGCATTAACCCCTTAAGCCGAATGCCTGAAAAGTAGTTTATGACCAGAACATTTTTTTAGTTTTTGCCTCCTTGCCTTTCAAAAGTTGTAACTTTTTTTTTTTTTCAATGACGCAGTTGTATGAGGCCTCGTTTTATTTGAAATGAGTTCCCCCCGTTTTATAGGGGGGAATAGTTTAAGTTCACTTAAATAATTGCAATTTTTTTTTTTTACACCATTCATATTTCACACTTAACAACTTGTTAGATTAATTCTACATACAGGTTATTACAGTTGTGTGGATACCTAATATGTGTAGGTTTTTTTGTGTCTAATATATGCACAATTATTTGCACATTATTTTTTATTAAATATTTTATATTAAATATTTATTTTTATATTTTATATTTTTTTCTACACTTTTTATGTTTTTTAAATCCCATGAAGAGATAACTGTTTTACATTTTTTTTTTTTTTACACTTAGTAATATATTAGCATATTCATATATGCTAATCCATTATAATCTGTGTCAGTTTGACACAGGCAGTGATCAGGATAGCACACAGTCTGCCCTGATCACTGGCTTGGTACACAGACAGACCTGGGGCTACTCTAGCAGCTGTCCCGATCACCCGTCGATTGTGCTGTGGTGACGAATTGCGGCAATCAAAGGGTTAAAGCACGGGGAGCGGAGGTTTCCCCTGCTCCCCGATGCTTGCAGGAGCTGTGCTGGGATCAGGGCTGTGTAGTACGGCCCCGTTCACAACGCTGCTGCGGCGCCGGCCGCCGCCAACTCCGGTGTTTGCAGCGACGTCAAAAGACGTCGCTGCAGACGAGCGACCTGAATTGCCCACCTTCAAAAGACGATGGATAGTCGATAAGGAGTTAAATCATCTTACATGATGTGGTGAGACCTCTGTGCATCCCTAGAATCCCCAGTTTTGTAAACATTGAGATTGAGAAAGAAAATTATCTGCTGGATTATTAGGGTATGTTCACACAGCGTCTTTGGATACAATTTTGGGTATGTGTTGGATCCGAAAATCGCATCCTAAAACGTAGCGTTGATCGGATCCAACATGCAGCTGTGCGTTTGGATCCGTGCTGGATGCAGCAGGATCGCACCCTATACTTTGTTATAGAGCTCCTGTTGCGTCTTTCGGACCAAGAATTGACATGCCAATTCTTGGAAAAGATCCTATAGACGAATCTGAAAGACGCAGTGTAAACATGCATCGGAGGTCACTCGTGAACACCAGTATATGTTTTACATTGCGAGCAGTGTAAAATCACACTGCTCATTGTTAGCTGCGTGTTTGGGTCCGTCTAGATGGACCCAAACATGCATCTTAAAGCGTATGTTCATATGGACCCAACACGCTGTGTGAACATGCCCTTAGGCACAAGAACTGGGCCATCATGTGTGGCTAGACTAGCTAGGCTTTCCTTCACTTGGGACAAAGATTCAGACCCAAGCCTTCTATCTCTATATCTTGACCACAACAGAATGGCTTGTTGTTGTGGCCTTTAACACCCAGGATAGGTGCCCACAGTGTTTCCCTTCAGCTGCGTTGGTTTAGAACAGAATGCAGACATTTGGGCGACATATATGAATGGGGCTGTATCAGTTTTTTGGTGTGATATCGTGGTTCCTTTCCGATACATGTATGAATGGTCTTTCGCCAAAATCTGGCGCATGTCCAACACCTTGACATAATTCGTGGCTATGTTCACAAAGCTTATTTGTGGGTTGTAATTACGCCTCGCAATTACTCCGTGTGGTCGGGGGTGGGGCAGGAGCGGAGGTGGGGGCAGGAGGCCGACACCTCGCCGGCCCATAGACTATCATTACTAGCGGCGCGTATACGGCGCTAGTAAATGACATGTCACTTATCTCCCCCCGCGGCGGATTCGCCGAGCAGGGAGAGGAGATGTAATCCATAGTTCTCTATGAGAACTGTGGATTACTGTAATGACTGGGGCGTATTCCAGCCGTAATTTGTGCAGTACAGACAGAAAGACAGACTGAAATCCAGCCCATTTTAAGCCGGGTGAACATAGCCTTAGGATTGTCTTGCACCACCATCATAAGATCAGACCCATTTAGGAACATATCTTGACAGAATGTGAATTACAGTCAGGAAAGAATGATCTATCTTTGATGGTGGTGGGGTATACATACAACAATTCAACAGAATATGTCGCACAAATCTTGTACTAATCCATGTCAACTTTAAACTGACAAATTTTGGCGCATATTTTGCCGCATGTTTCGGGGCATGTTTTTGTCTCACACTGGGACACATTGTGCTGTGAGACACTTTCATACATACTGAGGCATGCTACACTAATTTACTGAGAAGTAAGTCTAGTCTGCGCCAGTTTTCATACAAATCGCCCGTGCTCTCTACCATGTACATCCATTTTGAGATCAGAGAACTCTGTTGTTTTAGACTGATTTCAGATAAGTATAACATGAGTCAGTTTTTGGAGCCATATTGCTGCCACAGGTCCTGGCCAGACGGCAGCTCTAGATATCAAAGTCATCTGCTTACCTCTGCAATGCTCTGTGCATCTTGCTGTTTCTCTGCCACAGCAGCCTCATTGGCTAGCCTGATCTTTCCAGGATGATGCTTCTCCCTAGCGCATGCTGGTCCTCTTTGAATCAAAGGGCCAGGGCATGCTATTAATCTGCTCTCAAGCCTGTCACCGGTCTCAGATGACTGGTCAAAGGAACGCTTCCTCTACCTCTGTGTCTGAACTTGGTTGGTTATTACTGGTCTTCTTGTGCAATTTATTGGTGATAATACTTGCTATTGACCTTGGACTGTCAACTGATCTCACTCTATGTCTGTTACCTGTTCCAACCTTTGTCTTTGTCTCTGGCCATGAAAAAACTCAGCCAGGCACAACTTGCAGATGGCCATATGCCTTTAGACTATTCTCCTGGTACTGCACCTGGACATTGGCTGTCACCACGGGTGACCATGTTGGAGTTAGCCTCTTTGGCTTTTTGCACTCCGCCCATCTCCACAGGTTTCAAATCAGTGCAGTGTCTTTAGTAGCTAGTCCTTTTCACTCCCTGAATTGTTATAGTCTGAACAGGCTCCAAGAGAGGTAACGTTTTAGTGTTAGGACTCACCTGTACTGGGGTCCCCTTGACGAAATCGGGAGGTGAGCTTAAACATTTTTGATCAAAACTGTGAACTAAGAACCCCAAATTTTCATATATCCTTAGCAGTAATGCATTCTTTAAAAAAATCCTATATGCCTTTGATGTTTTCTTAGTTTATAGTGTGCTGCTGGCATTTGGAATATATGTATGTTATTGCCTCGCCAGTGTGCACCTATGCTTATTTTTTTCAAAAAATGTTTTTGGATGTGCAGAGCCAAATTATGTATTTGCATGTTGGGGTTAGTGACCTGGGAGTCCCCGGCAGTCAAGACCAAATTTCTGTACAGGGTTCCTTAGACTTGGTTCTATGGTACAACCTGCATGTGATCCAGTGGATCCACTGCCATCCCCTGCAACAGAAAGCTGTAATGTACCACTATAGACTCTATACTGGCTGCAAGAACAGAAGCCCCTTGATCTGAATTTCCATGACCAGACAAGAGTTCTAATTTTGCTTTACACAAATTCCAGGTCGTAGGGCTAAAAATGTACATTAAAATATTGTAGCTATGACCTCCTGAAACCAACCCAAGAAGTTGTCCAAAAGTTGGTGACCCTTTCTATAATTGACTCTAGTCATAATAGGAAGAATTGGGCAGCAGTACAGAAACACTATTTCCATCTCCTTAGTGCAAAACCTTTTAATCTAAGAGCAGCACTGGAAAATGAGTGGAAAGCCACAACGTGAACATGCTGTGACGAGGTGGATTTTCTTGCTGGTGGTTGACTCGCGGTAGATCACAGCACAGCTGCAATGTGGAGAGCTCAACCCTGATTTAGTGATAATTATTCCTTGCTTATTATCATGGGTGTAGTTCCCCTTTAATGTGTTTTTATCAGCTCTTTCATCTTATGTTACATCTGTTTGGAAAGTGAAAGCAAAAGGAGACGATCGCTTTAAATAAATTAATGTAAATCTCATTTTCATAAATCCCCGTATCACCCTTTCTCGGAGCCTATTTGTACAGCTCGGTAATAAATAGAACATAACTTAGAAAAAAAAATCTACTCATTCTGTGCCAGCGAGCAAGCCAGTCAGTTAATTATGGCATTTGTTGCAGTAATGCTATCCCGGCATTAGGCTTTTTTAGCTCGGTAATGGAGTGTGATAAATATGCTTTATTACTTCTGTTTTGTTTCTTGTTTTAAAACAGTTGTTTTTGGCAGACGGAAAAAAAGCGATGTATTTCATTTTGTACAGTTCAACATGCCAGTATATTTCTATCCAATAACAGCACACTTCCCACACACAGCAAATACATTATTTCAGCAAGGTACAGGTGGAGAACATTTGTAACACCGGGGCCAACTATGAAGACTTGTGTGCTTTGATCTAGGATTAAGGCGCAACGATGTTATGGAAGCGAGTACTAGATTGCAGATTAGTGGAGGAACATTTAATCTAGAATGATGGAAGCGGGTAGAACTGGCTTGTAAATGAGCCACAGATTGCTCGTATAGTAGACATCATGGACTATATGGTGGTACTAGAATTGTGGAGAAACTCGAGTGGCATTAATCTTAGAGGTCATTCACATCTCGCTTCAGGCATCATACAGGATACTCTGAAAAATTATATCCTGACATATGCTGTGGCAAACCCAGAAAAAACAACAGAGCAAGTATAGTCTTTTTTGGGCTATGTTTGCTTTATTTTACAAAAAGTTTATGCTTTCTGTGCCAGACACAAAAGCATGGTCTACCACATTTCTGTGGCACACAAAGAGTGACATGTATGAAAACTGGTGCATACTAGACAGTTGTACTTCTCAGTAGGTTAATGTATCATTTGTCAGTATGTATAAAAGTGCCTCACATCACTTTGTAAAGGTGTCCCACTGTGAGACAAAAACATGTGCCAGAATGTGCGCCAAAATTTGTCTTGCCAATTTGGAATTGGCATGGATTAGTATAATATTCGTGTGCCACATTCTGTTAAGATACATTCATACATGTGTCTTATCTTAGGAATGTGGCACAACACCCTCCCAAAGAATCGATGCATAAAAAACTGTTTAGGGTGTTGGTCGTGCACCAGTTTAGGCGAAAGACCTTTTAAAAATATGTTGGATGGGGCAACAACTGTTTTTTGGCACAAATAATGACAGAAAACTGACTCAGCCCAAGTGGTACATGAAGCCAAAGGGCGACATGTATGAACGGGGCTGCGCCAGATATCTGGCTTCTTTACAGCCCAATATCAGGTGCAGCCCCGTTCACACGGTTCTAGATGGGGTGCACTAGAACCGTAGTGAAGCTACATATTTGTAGCTTCGCTACGGCATTTCTGGGCGCATTACAGTTGGAACAGGTAGATCACTTTCAAAGCGGTATACCTGATCCAAACTGTCGTCCGAGCGCTGGAATGCGCCTGATTTATTACCCGCTGTAGAGCAGGTTCACACATCAGGGGCATTCAAGCCTATTATTAGGCGCATGAAATTTGATGTTCGCACGCCAAATTTTATGCATGTCATCCAAAGTGTGTATGTTTGGCAAACAAAGTATATCTAGTCCGAAGCAGACTATGCTCGCCTTGCTGTTCTATATGGCTTTACTGCAATATATCCCAGGGTACCGTTTTCCATGGTAATCCATTGCCAACACAAAGGGCGACATGTATGATCTAGACGCAAAGAATCCAGCTCTAAATAGCTTTAAAGCAGTGTAGAATGTGCCAGAATCTATGAACCTGTTCCACTGCGGGTCATAGATTTGGCGTTTTCTAGATCCACTACGACAAATCAGGTTCAAGTAAACCACTTTTAACTCGGTCTACTTGTTCCAGCAATAATACTGCCAGTTTTGCCATCCTCCCGTCATAAATGTGTGCAATCATACGGTTGTAGTGCGACGCGCCTCCAGAACACCACCACATCTTGGGCGCATTACAAAGTGCCACGGGCGCCACAAAATGCACCTAATTTTGGAGTGTCCCTGCTCATACATTTAGAGGCTCAAAGGACACCAGAATACTGGCATAGCCCTGTACATACATGTCGCCCAAAATATCTACCATAAAGTAAAAATCAATAGAATACTATTGATAAAACAAAATTACAATATATCAATATGTAAAAATAGAAAATTGATACTGTGGTACATACCTTCTCAAGGCATATGCAGAGCTGTAAACAAATTTGTTTTTTAATCAAAATAGAGTCAAATGAAGCATAAGAAGTAAATTGCTCATATAGGGCAATGTTTAACAACATATACAATGTAACAATAAAAGGATTGTGAGATACAGCTGAATATAGACCAAGTAGGGGCACTGGAACCCCACTCAAATTTTTTCATGGTATCCTGATAAGAGGTGTCAACCCAGCCTTACTATTGTTTGATGAATCCTCCATTGTTATGTTGGTGGTCCTGGTGGAGTAGAGCCCCTTTCCAGGCTTCCATGATTTCTACTTGCCGTAATAATGATGACTATTGGGCCACCTAGAAATTCAGCTCATATGATTTTAACAACATCATTGTCTCAAGGGGGGAGGGTGCCCAGCTCATATGATTTTAAGAACATAGTAGTCTCAAGGGTGGGGTGTCCATCCAAAGATGAAACTTAGGCCTCGTTCACACGGCTTATTTGGGGACGGATTGGCGCCGTACTCCGCGCCAGATTGCGCTTCAGTACGGGCCAAATCCGTCCCGTCATTACGGTAATCCACTGCTCTCAAGAGAACAGTGGATTCCGTCGCTCCTCCCCCTCGGCGAATCCCCGCGGGGAGAAAGTGACATGCACATTATTATACGGCGCGGAGCGCGCCGTAAACAATGCATTGTCTATGGGCCGGAGCGGGCCCCCCGCCGCGCTCCGGCCCCGTCCCGCCCCTTATTCACGGCGGATTTGTGAGCTCAATACGGCTCACAAATCCGTCGGGAATAAGCCGTGTGAACACGGCCTAAATGTATCACTGTTTCTGTTGAAGAATGTAAACTATATACAGTATGGATATCAGGTCTAAAAAATACTTACAGTTTGTTATTAAAAGATAAATGTTATGGAATGGACTCTCTATTCTATACTAGGGATCCACAACAGGTGGCCTGAAGTTCATATTTGATTCACAATACTGTGTAGCCCCAACCATCAAGACATAGAAATGCTTGTCCATGTGTGACTGTTTACTTGTAGTTTCCACCTGAGAAACAGGGAAAGTCAAATGTTAATGGTGCTCTGTGTAACCATCTTTGGGTTTCCCATATATCAAAAGCATGTGGCCCTTTGACTCATATTTGGCATTCCCAAAATGAGAATATAAATTACAGGGGTGACCTTCTATGCACGTGGCTCTCAATTGCAGTTCACAGGATTTGTGAAATGCTATTTTCTTACTACTTCTTTAAAAGGGTGGTCTGGAACTTTCAAACACTCGTTTGTCCGATGGGGCCTTGGTTAAAAATAGGAAAAAAAGAAGCATACTTACCTCTGTAATGCTCCTGTTCTGTCCCAATGGTCGTCCTGTTTATCCCCCACTATACATTGAACGTTTATCATTCACATGCTATGTGCAGCCAATCACAGGCCCCATTGGACAAACAAGCTTTTGAAAGTCTCGAAACACTCCTATCATTTTCAATGGAGAAAGACATTCTCTGTTTTTCCGGAATAATGATTTCGGTAAATTAGGACCCATTTTCCTTGCAGGTAGGAGTGCTAGAGTTGGTGGTACTACCCCTTTAAGTTTCATTGTGACCTTTGGAGAGGTTCAATATCACAATGTGGCTCTTGGACTAAAAAAAGTCATGAACCCCACTGGATAATCAAGGATGGGAGGAAAAAGCAAGATCTTGTCCTCATCCTTGCTCTTCATGGAGTTATAGTCTGTGTTGCAGAATTTTCCTTACTTTGAGGACCTAGGATAGTCTTAAATCTCGGGTATCTACAATACTGAAAGCCGCAGGTAAAGACAGGGTCAATGTAATGGCAGAGGTCAACCGTAGATAAGGTCATGGAAGGTTGGAATCTCAGAGGAAGCCAAGTTCAGTATTGTAAGTCTTGTAAATCAGTAGCTGAGATGCCATAACTAAGTGCCAGGGTGGCCAGTTTATGTGGGAGACCACTGACAAAGCCGTCTAGAACATCACCAGTCCAGACCAGGTGCCACGCACCAGGCGTGTCCCTTTCCGAGGCCCGGCTTGGTTCGCAGAATTGTCCTGCGGGCTCTTGTTCGTCCTCCATACAGTTCTAACGCGGGAAGAGAGGTACCGATGGTGCCATGCGGTCACAGCTCAGATCACACAGTAGCACTAGATGAAACAGTCTCTATGGGAAGGTATAGAAGTGGGTGTTGGTAGATAACTTCAGAAGATCTACAAGCACCAGGGACAATCTAGAAAGACTGATATGTGTAAGACAGCAAGTGGAGGGAGATTAGCAAAACACACCACCTCTTCCAGACTGCAGACACAAACATTTTGGTCCACTATCAATACTTTCTTTGATGGTCTTCTCCTATCAGGATTGATAAGAGGCCCTTTTTGGGTGTATTCAGAGACTAAAGACCGCTGAAGACTTTTGGCTGGGAGTCTGAAGCTTTGTCCAGTAGTATGATTTTCTGGCAGATGGTCATCGCTGTCCTAATATACTTTCATTTACATCCTGGAATCAGCCATGGCTGCCAGTCAGAGAGAGATTAAAGCCACTTTGTATCACAGCAGGAGAGACTCATGCTTTATGCGGGGTTAATTAAACGCTGATCTCATTAACCCTGTTATGTCCACGGATCCTGTGTTCTAATTAGACTTGTGGCTGTCTATTCAATGAGAAACAGGGATCAATAGTCAAGTTGACACATGACTTTGCTTCCTTACCTTCTGAACCCTAAAAAATAGTCCATTTATCTACATACCCTCCTTTTTCCATTATGCCGGGGCAAGCAGATGCTTTTTTTCTTTAGTCACTGTTAATAAAGGTTGGACATAGCAGCTTTGGACTGGGTTTTTGGCCTGGGACCCCCATCACACTCTCATGGAAGAGGCCAGTGATACCCCTTTAACTTAACTTATATTATGTCCAATCTGTCAAGCCTCTGTTTCTTGGAAACTCTTTACATGGAAGCTTTTTTACAGTTAAAGGAATTACACATGCATAGAAATCAGCTTACCAAATAGTTAAAGCTTCACTTGAAATCTGATATTACTGTAGTAAATCAACCATTTGTTTTATTATAGGGGTTGTCCTAAATAAATGTGTTTTAATTTCCCATAGAAGTGAAAGGAAAGAGCTGTGACTGCGTGGCCAGCTCGCTGATCCCTGCAGCTGTAAAACACCAGACTTGAATATCTGCTTAAAGGCGTTTTCTCACTACAAGGATTGCTTTTTATGTTAAAGATTGTGCAAAAACAAGTCACTTTGCAATATATGTCCATTAACAGTTTTACTTATTCTGAGATATCCCCTCTTGTATGGGCTGCCCCAGCTCCTCAGGTCACTATAGCTACAGACCTGTTTGATCTCTCCTGATAGGCTGCCAGCACTGGTTGCTATAGCTACAGACCTGATTTCTACTGCAGCCTAGTAGAAGCCAGTAAACACGTCCCTGAATTCCCAATCAAACCAAGAAAACAGGACTGAGGTAAGATGAATCGATGTAGTGAGACAACCCCTTTAAGGAGTTAAAGGGGGGCCTGTGAAATCTCCTGACATGTCTGTTTTAGTAAATACTTGTGTTCCCTGTAAAGTAACAGTTCTAAAGCATCTCCTCTTGTGTTGTAATGTTGTTATGTGATTCATTCTAGAAACTGAGTCTATCAGTTGGATGTTAATCTTCAAGTTTCCAAATGGGTGTGTCTCTGCACACACTGACTCTGTCAGCACTGATTGGACAAAGTCAGTCCAGGCAGTGACACACCCTCAACTAGTAACACCCATCTGACAGTTTATTAATGAATTTCTAGAAGGAATAACTGAGGAACAGCACAACACAGAATTATAAGAGAAGATGCTCCATGAGTGTTATATTATGGGAACACAATTTTATTATGAAACCAAACATGCCAGAATGGCGGCAGGTTCTCTGTAAGCTGTCGCGATCTATTGTTAGGGTATGTTCACACGGTGTAATTGCGGTGCGCATTTCGCCGCGTATTTGCGCATTATAAGCGGTGAGATGTGCGCCGCAATTACAATAATACATAGCTCTCATAGAGAACTATGGATTACGCCTCGTATTGTACGCACGGGGAGATAAGTGACATGTCAATTATTTGCGGCGAATACGAATATGAATGTCAATGGGGCCAGAGGGCTGCTGGCCCCACCGTACCTCGGGAGTACGCGCTAATCAGAGCGAGCTCCCGAAACACATGGTGTATTGTAGCGCGTACTATACACGCCGCAATACACCGTGTGAATATACCCTAACAGTTTCCCTGGATGCCAGGTATACAAATATTTCTTATCATTGTCTCCTAAAAATGTGTTTGTCCTTATTGTTTTGTCACTGTGGATGCACTAGTTAGAAATCTGACTGTTGCCTGATCTTAACAAAGATCAGTAAACAGTGGCATAGAATGAAAACCAACCAATGTACATGTCTATGGATATCTCTACCTGAAAATCTCTGTATTAATTTGAATATAGTTCTAGGATGGTTTTAGTCACTTTTTCTTAGAAAAAGTTTCAGAAATGTTCCACTAATCCAGCATAAAAGAAGAGGTGAAATATTGAGGAAGGGCCGACGTACTGATTTTTCCTTCTGCACAGTGAGCAGAACATGGCCAGGATGTAATGCCTGAACATAAGGCTTTATTATTCCACAAAGAGAATCCCATTTGTTAATGCATTTTTCTCAGTAGAGTCCAAGTTTTCTCATCAGAACCCTGTTCCAATTTATTTTTAACCCAAACCTGAGGGGATTTTGGTTCTAGGCTTTATGCTCAAGATATGTCACTTATAGGATTACCGTGAGATCTCCAGATAAGAGTTGACATAAACTTGGCAATTTTGTAAAGTGTTCCTAACACTGAGGGCTCAATTATCTCATTTTTAAAACATTACATTTTTTGATCTTTGCCAAATGGTTTTCCAAAATAGGTGCGTAGAGCGGGGATCCTGGAACAGCTGGAAGACTGGATTTTCCCTTAGTATTATTTATATATTTTCTCTTACAGCTGCATAAGGATACAGTATTTATACATTTTGTTATTACAGACGCTGGAATTTACCTTGTCTTATGTTAGCAGAATTCAATATTGACGCCACCTCGCGTGCAGAAAGTTTTAATGCAAATGTTTTGGGTCTAAATAACGTTTTTGGAGGAGCTTACTAATAGAAATTACAGCTCTAGGAATAAAATGTCAAACATACCATTGACGATGCATATGTATAACACACATACATACAGGAGCAGGTGACCTCACTGGTCCCCACAAGACCTTGAAAAGGAATCTGTTGGTATGCAGTTACTTAAACCCGCATAGTACAGAGAAAAGGAAGATCCTTGAGCATATGTTAGGTTTCATTTTAGGGCAAAGAAGTGCTTCTGAAGTGAAGCTTTACTTAATAAAGCCTTAGAAGAGTGAAGAAATCAGGCGATACCTTTTAGAGGCTAACTGAGTATATTTGATAGTGAGCTTTCGAGAGGACTAGCTCTCTTCTTCAGACATGGTGGTGGTATAACACCATGTCTGAAGAAGAGAGCTTGTCCTCTCGAAAGCTCACTATCAAATATACTCAGTTAGCCTCTAAAAGGTATCGCCTGATTTCTTCACTCTTCTACTACTTTCTATGGCTAACACGGTACAACATTATATTATTAATAAAACCTTATGACTGCCTGTTAAATTAAGTTCATATATATTCAGCTTCTTGATAACCTAAATCAATATAAAATGACGGCTCATTTGACAAAGCTTTTATAACATTTAATATCCCAACCTCCCAAGTGTCCCTTCCTAATTGACTTTAATGTCTGGATGGTGCCTGAGATGAACCCTATGCCTCTTCTGAGTCTCAAGTTCACCAACCACAGATGCCTGTATTCGTGCTCATGTTGTTTCATGAGTGTCTAAGAAACCTCTATTAGTGTCTTAGCTTCTGGAGCCTCTAGATTTTCCACTACAGATGCCACCAGAATACCTCAGATGACCCCAGTGCATCCACTTCAAGTTCCAAGATTGCTTAAAGGGAATTGCTCATCAGAAAATGACATATTGTTGAGCTATTTTTTTAAATCCTAAAATCCTGCAATTTTGTCCACTAGGCCTAATAATAGTCTGATACTTTCTGTTCTGTAAAGAAAACTTTGCAGCAGTCTCCTCATTACCAGTACAGCCAGGATTACACTGAAACGTGATACCAATGTGTATAGATAACACAGGATCCACCAGTAACAATAGGAGATGGTCACAGTTCAGCTTCTCCCCTTCCCGAACAGTAATTTCTTCCCAGGTCACAGATCATGCCTAGAAAACTTTCCTAAATAAGTAATTTGGTCTGCTCCTGTTTATAGGCTATGTCAATCAAGCTGCTGTAAAGCAACTCCCTAAATGCTGTTAAAAGCAGCTCAGGCAAGATGTCTGTCCCCCATAATAATATACAGACAGCAGAATTAAAAAAATATACAAGCAGAAAATAAAAAGGCTTACAAGAAAATAACATGTATCTAGTTTTAATTAGTAAAAAAAAAAAAAATTGGGGATAAATCTCATTTAACATAGACACCCCACTAAATGCACTGCACAGATACCTCCATGAAAGTCTAGATGTGAATGGGCTGAGACCCATTTTTTTGTATTTGATGTGTGAATGTAAAACTACATGTCCTACACAGCTACTGACTTTCAGATGCTGACATAATTTGCAATGGATTAATAGGGAGTTATCATCAAAATCAGATTTTTTTTTTCATTCAATACTGTCACGACGTTGGTCCCGCAGCCCTAGCCGGGTGCAGGGCGCACTCGTGCGGCCACCGCCGGGTCGGCGGCCCCTGCCTGGTTCCCGCGGTCGGGCCCCGGCTGCTCCGCTTACCTCTCCGCGCTCCGTGTCCTCCCGCTTCTCCTGGCCGGCGGAGGGCGCTTGCCCGCGCCTTAGGCGCGGAGCGCGCCGGTCTCCAGGATTTAAAGGGGCAGTACGCCCATTATTGGTTTAAGTCTGCAGGTGGACCCTATTTAACCCCCTTCCTTTCCGGGTCACTTTGCCGGATCTTTAGTGCGTTACTGCCTTCAGAGAAAGCTTCTTCTGCCTTGTATCCGTCTACCGTGGTACCGAACCTGTTCTTCGCTCTGTGTCTTGACCACGAACCATTGCGCCTGCCTGACCTTCTTGCTGTCCCCGACTTCGCCTCGTCTCTCGATTTGGTACCACGCACGGCTTGGCTGCCACCGCAAGCATGTACGCCAGTGGCGGGCGACCTGGTTGTTCTCCGCCGCCAGCAAGTCCAGCCCGAGCTTTGCGGCGGGCTCTGGTGAAAACGGGAGGGTTCTACTTAGATTCCGTCCCCTGGTACGGCTTACACCATCGCTTGCGGTGGTCCAGCGGATCCACTACTGCATTCGTTACAGTAAGATCCGGCCATGGATCCCGCCAAGGTACCTTTTGCCCGGTGAACCGGATCACACGGCGATGTGGCTCAGCAGTCACATCAACTAGCGCAACAAGTCAGCAGCTGAACCAGTTGTCCGCCATGATCAGCAGCTCCTGGTAACCAACAGCCGCCGACTCCTCCTCCTGTGGCGACACTCCGCCAAGCACCGGCCTTCTCGTTGGCTACGCTTACACTACTGACAAGTTTGACGGGGGATTCCAAAACTGTTGCAGGGGATTTTTACCCAGTGCTCGTGCACGTTGAGGTGATGGCTGGTCACTTTCCCCACTGAAGTTCTAAGGTGGCTGCGTGGTCAGTTGCTGTCGGGAAGGCTCTAGCTTGGGCATAACCCCTCTCTGGGACCGGGGCTATCGCGTGGGTGTTGGGGGGTGACGACGGACCTACAGGCTTTCCTCTCAGAGTTCCGCAGTGTCTTTGAAAGAGCGGCACGGCATCCTCTGCAGAGACCGCTTACTGAATCTTCGCCAGGGTGGACTCCTCGGTCGGGCGGACTACGCAGTTCGTTTTCGGACCCTGGCATCAGTGCTTACTGGAACGACGCCGCACTATGTGCCACTTTTCAAAAGGGCTTGTCCGGCAGCCGTAAGGGACACCCTAGCGGCTAGAGAGATCCGTCCCCATCCCTAAGCGAGCTGATCACCTAGCTACTCGGATCGATGTTCGCTTCGCGAGCCGGCAAGAGAACTACGCCAGGGAACGTGATCTCGCTCGACCACGCGTCTGCCTTTGCCTGGCTTCCGGTCTTTCCAAAGACCACAGCTGTCTCACTTTCTGATCCCTACCAGTGAAGAACCCATGCAGGGTGGACCGCGGGCACATCTGTCCGAAAAGGAGCTGTCCGCCGTCGGGCAGAGAATTTGTGGCCTTTACTGTGCCAGCTCGGATCACTTTCGCAATGGTTGGCCCGTTCGCCCCTCAGCGGCAGGGAAACTCCCGCACCTAGGTTATGTCGGAGAGGCGTCCCTTGGTGGGAAGATACACTTCCTCTCCACGCCTTATTATGGAGGGTGAGGTTCTCGTCTGGTGCCGGGACTCACTTTTCGTTGGTACCACCGCCTTTCTGGATTCTGGATCCGCAGGGAACGTTATTTCCACGCCCGCACTGGGTCACAGTATAGCCTTCCGGTGTTCCCGTCTGAGACGCCCCTGGGTGATTTCCTCGGTGAGTGGCGCGCTTCTCAGTTGTAGGCCATTCGGCACGTAACCAAGCATTGTCCCTCGCGTAGGGGCTTTACAAAAGGAGAAGATACCTTTATGTCTCCCCGGTCATCCTCAGCGTTCCTCTTGGGTCTTCCGTGGCTGCAACTCCATGCCCCGACCCTCAACCTCAACTGGGAGACCGGGAGGTTCTACACCGGGGCCTCCAACTTGCAGAATCGCTGTCTCTCAGTTCCGCGGCCAGTGGGCCATTCCACCTCAACGTCTTCCAGGGCCCTGCAGGTCTCCCCACAGAAGACGGGACTACGCGGCGTCTTTTCGAGAGAAAACAGGCCGAATCCCTTCCTCCTCATCGCCCTCATTGACCTGCCCCATTGACCTCATTCTGGGGCCAGTCGCCTAGCCTCCTTCGGGGCAGAGTTTCACCGTTTGTTTTTTTGTCCAAGACCAGAGACTCAGGCCATGTCGGGACTATATCCGTGGAGATCCTGCAAAAGGGGTTTTATTCGCAAGTCCTCATCACCCGCTGGGAGCCGGGTTTTTCTTCGTACAGAAGAAGGATGGTTCTCTCCGTTCCTTGCCATCGACTAACCGGGGTCTGAACCAGATTACCGTAAAAAACCTGGTACCCGTTGACCACTTGAATTGACGGAACTCTTTTGACGTCTACAGGAGCCAAGGTGTTTCTCCATATTGTACCTGCGCGGGGCATATCAATCTCATCAGAATCCGTGAGGGAGATTGAGTGGAAGACTGCGTTCAATACCGCGACGGCCATTTTGAGTAACTTGGTAATGCCCATCGGGGCTGTGTATGCCCCGCGGCTCTTTCAGAGTCGTAAACGACATCTTCAGGGACCTGCTCCTACACTGTGTCAATCGTTTACCTGGACGAATCCTGGTTTTCTCCCCTGAACTCCGGACCCATCTATCACAGGTACGCCTCGTTTCTGCAACGAGCTTTTCGCAGCAACCGCCTGTACGCCAGATTAGAGAAGTGTTGTGTTCCCCAAACCAGTCTGCCTTCCTCTGGGTACATCGTTCTCGACCGGGAGGTTTACAAATGGATGCCCTACTAAGCTGTTGCTATCCTGCAATGGCCACGACCTGTTGGACTTCGAGCATTCACGTGTGTTTTGCTTTAGCGAATTATTATCGACAGTTTATACCTCGAGTTCTTACTCTGGTGGTCCTTTTGTGGCCTCACCAGGAACGAAGGCTAATCCCAAATGTTGGCCACCGTAGGCCGAAAGAGCCTTCTCAGATTGAAGTCGGCTTTGCTTCGCACCTCATTTGTCACGCCCTGACCCTGAGAAACCTTCGCTCTGGAGTGGATGCCTCTTCTGTGGGGGCAGACGCTATCCCTTACGCATAAAGGGTCCCAAGGGAAAACTACCACCTGCGGCTTCTTCTCGAAGACCTTCACGTCGGCGGGCGAGGAACTATGATTGGGGACCGAGAATTACTCGCAATCAAGAGGCCCTGGAAGATGGTCGGCATCTTCCTAGAGGGAGCTCGTCATCCTTGCGAGGTGGTATTTACGGATCACAACGATCTTCTGTATCTCCGGCGGCCCCGCGCCTCAATCCCCGGCAAGCACGGTGGTCTCTTTTCTTTTCTAGATTTGATCCGGATCCATTTCGCCTGCTGAAAAGAACATCGGGCTAGATGCTCTCTCTCGCGCATCTGACGTCAGGAGAGGAGCGCAGCCCCAACCACGATGTTACCTCCGGAACGCCTGATCCCAGCAGCTACCTGTCCGCCTTCGGCAGTACCTCCTGGCAGACCCTTACGGTTCGGCCATCTACTGCGCAAGAGAATCTGAATTGGGGACCAGCTGCTCGTTGTGGGCAGGACATCCGGGGGCCTGCAGATCGTTCAATTGATCTCTAGGTTTTTACTGGTGGCCAGGGCTGGCCTAAAGATACTAAGGACTTCGTGGATGCCTGTGCCACTTGTGCCCGGATAAGGTGCCCCGCCACGGCCCCTCGGCTGCTGCTACCTGCCTTACACCCGTACATCCATGGTCCCATGTGGCGATGGATTTCATCACCCGACCTTCCATCCTCTTCGGAAGGGAACACCGTCGATTCTGGGTCATTACGGATAGGTTTTCGAAGATGTCACACTTCGTCCCACTGCCAGGGTACCATCCGCACCACGTCTTGCTCGCTGTTCTTAGTCACATCTTCCGCCTGCACGCCTGCCCCAGACATCGTCTTCTGATCGGGGGGTGAGTTCGTGTCCAGTTTGGGCGGACTCTGCTCCCGATTGCCAGGTGAAGAGTGTAGACTTTTCTTCTTCCTACCAATCCGCAATCTAATGGGCAGGTGAGAGGGTCAATCAGATTCTGGGCAGTTACATTAAGTCGATTTTGTTTCTGCTCGCCAGGATTGATTGGGCCGGACCTCCTACCCTGGGACCGAATTTCATACAACTCACTGGATTCTGGGGCTTCGGCGCACGCGTTACTCCCTTTTTTGGAGTATCATGAGTCGGCATCCCCGCCCCCCTTCCCTTGCCGCTCTCCTCCGAGGTGCCCTCTGTAGATGCCTTGGTCCGATTATCTGGCATTGGAGGCAGGACTCGGTCAGAGTCCCTGCAGCGTGCTGCTGCCGTTTGAAGGCCCAGGGGCGGACAAGAAAGAGGAGACCAGCTCCGAATCTTTACTCCCGCGAGACAAAGTCTGGCTGTGCGCCAAATAGTCAGGTTTTGAAAATCCCAGCTACAGGCTGGGTCCACGCTTCCTGGTGCCCGTTGAAATTCCTGAGCGTATTAATCCAGTATCAGTATAAGCTCGATCTGCCAACCGACCATGCGGATCCCTAATTCTTTTCACGTAGTTTATCCTCTGAAGCCTTGTCGTGTTGAAACCGCCTTCTCCAGAAAAGTTGTCCCTCCCTTCCTGGTCTGTAGCCTTCGACATATTGCGGTCAAAAGAGATCTTGGTATGAGGTCGGGGTAGGGGGTAAACGGCAATTCTTGGTGATTGGGTGGGGTTCGGTCCAGAGGAGAGATCTATGGGAACCTGGGGAAACATCCTTGGACCCCGGTAGCGTTCTCATATTGCGGTTCCTCCCGAACCAGAAGAGGAGTGGAGGCCTGGGGGGGGAGGAGGTACTGTCAGAGTGGTCCCTGCAGCCCCCTCGCCGGGCTGCGGGCGCACTCGTGCGGCACCCGCCGGGGTTCCGGTCGGCCCTGCCGGGTCCCGCGGGACGGGAACCCGGTGCCCGCTTACCTCTCCGCGCTCCGCGTCCTCCATTCGCTGGCCGGCCGGAGTGCGCGATGCCCGCGCCTCAGGCTCGCGCGCGCCGGCTCTCCATGGATTTAAAGGGGCAGTTACGCCCATTATTGGTTAAGCTGCAGGATGACCCTATTTTACCCCCTTCCTTCCGGGGGTCACCTTTGCCGGTTTCTTTAGTGCGTTTACTGGCTTCAGAGAAAGGCTTTCTGCCTCTTGTATCCTTGTCTACCCCCGTTTTGTGTCCCGAACCGTCTTCGCTCTGGTGTTTGACCACAAACTTTGCCGCCTGCCCTGACCTCTTGCATGTCCCGACTTCGCCTACGTTCACGATTTTGTTACCACGCACTGCCTTGGCTGCCACCGCAAGCAAGTCACGCAGTGGGACTACCTGGTAGTTCTCCGCGCAGCAAGTCCATCCGCGTTTGCGGCGGGCTCTGGTGAAAACCGGGTTCTTACTTAGATTCCCGTCCCCTGGTACGGTTACACATCGCTTGCGGTGGTCCAGCGGATCCACTACCTGCATTCGTTACAAATACATTTATATTGTATACACCAATCACCCATAACATTGAAGGGATTATCCCATGGAGGACAGTTGTCAGCTATCCACAGGACAGGGGGTACAAGATCGCTGTTGAACCCACAGTTGAGACCCTAATTAATCACTAGAGTTGGAGTCCAGACGCTTGTTCCTCTTCTCTGCATGATTTCAGTGAGAAGGAGCAGGAATTGATGATTGGTGGTAATCAAGGATGTGCTCTGCTCGTCCATATAATGTCTATGTCGCTAATGGAAGCAGAATCCTACATCTGTTTCTGCCAGCCCTATAGACACTTAAGGGAATAGCATGACGCATATGTGACCATCGCCCTATTCAAGCTTCTCCTCACAGAGGTCATGCAGTCAGCAGGAATAGGTGGTCGGGACTCTAGTTCTAATGATTGGTAGGAGTCCCAGTGGGTGTATGCTCATTGATTAGACATTTATCACCTGGCCTGTGTATAGAGTCCCTTTAAAATTCTTACATGTGAAATGGATAACATTTATTATCTCTTGGCATTGACACCATTAACATAGTGGGATATATAAGGCGGAAAATGTCACTTTTTGACACTGATTCATTGAAAGCAGGAAAAATAGGTCTCAGCAACCTTGGCAAGGGCCGAATTATGATGACTAGAACACTAGGTTAGAGCATCTCAAAATGGTAGATCTTGTGGGATGTTCCCAGTGAACAGTGGTCAGTACCTACCAAGAGTGGTCCATGGAGGGATAACCAACAGATTAAACTGCCACTTAAATATATGGCGTCCCCTAAGGCTAAGTTCACATTTCATAATTGCGGGGTGTAAGTACGCCCCTCAATTATGCCAAGACTTCTGGAGCTCACGCCAATCGGCGCGTACTCCCGCGGAGCTATTAGCCGGCCCCATAAACATTCATTACTAGTGCCGCGTATTCGCCGCTACTAATTGACATGTCACTTATCTCTCTGCACTTCGTATTGTACGAGCGGGAAAGAAGGCGTAATCCATAGTTCTCTATGAGAACTATGGAATACCGTAATGACTGGGGCACATTTTGCTCGTATTTGAGTGCAGTATGGCGCGAAATGCGCCCCAATTTAACCAATTGGAACATAGCCTAAGAAGTAAAGCTCAACTTACCTTATGGCTGATGTGTCCTTCACTATACCCTGTAATACATGACAAGAGCATACCTTTACTATACATTATAGGGTATCGTAGTATAACAGAAGACACATGGTGAGAACACAGTCCTGCCCCAAGTACTGGTTGATTGTCTCATGCATACATACAGTTCCTTAGTATTGGTGCCTTAGATGCTTCTGTTGTTATGGGTCTTTTAATTCATGATGATATTATATGGTAAAAAAGCTGTGTTTTTTCCTCTCTATACAACGCCAATCATTTTAAACAAGTGTATTTATGTACCTGAAAGTCTAATGAAAAGGAACAAAACTTTCAAATCAAAAAGTCATTTTCTTTTGGAAGTTAATATTTTCACGGAGGAGACATCTCTCCAAAATGCCAGTCAGTTTGACAAGCAATTACCTGCTGATTTAATTAAAGGACCTTTTGAAGAGATGACAATAGAAGGAATTGAAATATCCAGAGAAAGTCTCATAGAATCTATGCAGGCGAGACAAGACTCTGGAATCTCAACTGAGGTGTTCATAGAGCCGATGCTGCTATTTTCACTGGGCATTGTAATAGACTGTTTGATATACATACATACACTAATACATATACATACCAGCTATAACATTAAAACAACCTATGTAATATTGTACAGGTCCCCTTCTGCTGCCAAAACAGCTCTAAAGAAGCAAGGCCGCAAGACCTCTGAAGAGAGGCGTAACTTGAAGCTCCAGGGTCCTAGTGCAAAAAGTGAAATGGCCCAACAGTTACTGTGCCCACTTTACAATGCTGGTATCTCCTTATGGGGCAGGATGGCTTTTGGGCCCCCTCAGGCTGCACGGCCCGGTATCGACTGCTACCTTTACAACCCCTATAGCTACGCCCCTTTCTCTGAAGGTGTCATGTAGTATCCGGCACCAAAATGTTAGTAGCAGATCCTTTAAGTCCTGTAAGTTTTGAGCATCCCACAGATACACAATCAGAGTGTGACCTGAAGAATTTTGAGGCCAAGTCACCACCTTGTACTCTGTGTCATTGTTCCTCAAACCGCATTATACTGAGGAAAGAGGCCACTGCGATTAGGGAAGGCCATTGATACTTGGTCCACAACAATGTACAGGTAGGTGGTATGTTTAAAAGTAACATTCACATCAATGTCAGGGATCAAGACTTTCCAGCAGTACCTTGCCCAAAGCATCATAATGCCTCCTCCCGCTTGCCTTCTCCTCATAGTGTATCTTGAAGCCATCTCTTCCCCAGACTAGTGACGCACATGTACCAGGCTATCCTCATAATATAAAAGAAGACATAGTTCATCAGACCAAGCCTCTGTCATTGCTCTGTGGTCCAGGTCTTATGTTAAGGTGTCCATTGTAGGACTTTTAAGATTTGGTCAGCATGGGCACTCTGACCAGTCCCCATACAAAGCTACTTGTGATGCATTGTGTGTCCTGATACTTTTCTTTTATAGCAAAGATTTTCAGCAATTGGTGTGGGATCAGACTATGTATTAATAAGCTGCGTGTGCCCATGTTATCAGTCCACTGGGGTTTACTTAGTGGGGAATAGGACTGTGTGGGTGCTCTATTACTGTGTGTAAGGAGTTCTTTTACTTTTGAGTTGGGGACACTATTACTCTGTAGTTGCAATAAGGTGAAATTATTACTGTGAAGGAGCAGTAAGGGAGCAATATTAAAGTGAACTGGCACTATCTCTTTGTGGGGCGCTATGTGATACACAATTATTGCGTGGGATACTTTTACCAACTACTGCACTATTATGTATTGCCTTTGTTAGAAGAAGGAACAAAAATATGTTTTTATACTAATATTTTTATCTGCTAATAACCTTCTTAAACTTGTTTTTAACCTGAAAACTATGAGCGTGTGATAGGTGCAGAACCCACCTCTAGGACCTGCACCTATTTCGGAAACGGGCCATTAAAATTTATGGCTCAAAACGGAAAGCCTGTTGCACTTGTGCACGACTCTCCATTGTGTCCTATGGCAGTTCTGAGTACAGCCCAGCTCAGTGTTTTCTCTGTAGTCGGAACTCGGGACTTGAAGGATGACATCCTTGTACTGAACAGACAGCATATACTATTTAACCCCTTAAGGACCAAGCGTTTTTTTTGGTCGTCACGTTCATTCTTTCCTCCTCGCTTTTCAAGAGCCATAACTTTTTTTTTCCATTTGCATAGACATATGATGACTTTTGTGGGACAAGATGTACTTTCTAATGGTTTAATTCGTCGTAGGTCAGTATGTCATTTTTTTGCCCAAAAGTACTGAGGAGCAGAGGGTGTCAGTATTTTGTGTTTGACACCTAAAAAGTGCTGTGTAGCCTGCCCAAATGAATAGTAGTGGCGTAATTGGCTGAAAGCCAGCACAGTGCACCACATGTATCTGCAGAAATGGAAACCTTTTGTATCGCCTTATCTATTTGCAATTATAATACCAGCAACCACCCCCTCCTGCATAGAAGGCATGTGAGTGGTTGTCTTATCGTTATTTTTGCAACTGCGCAATCTCCTCATGTATTATACTGTGGCTTTTCTGCATACTGGTGTGAACAGGTATCAATTTAAGTGCGGGTTTTTTTTTCTATAATTGTCCCCCTGTGGGGGGGTGTGTGAGCCTCTGTCAGAATTTACCTGCACCTGTTGATCTTTCCCAATCACTGGGGCTTTTTGCCTCCAATGGGGTCAGTCTATTATCCACCCATTAAACTGTAAGTTGCTTGTTGGTTTTCTGAAAATTTGTTGGTGGGGGATCACAAAAAAATGAAGAACCTTGACACGGTTTGGGGGTTTGTGAAATATAGTGACCCTGCTTTAAAATACCTCACTTTGGGATACTTTTTCAGTAGTTTTTTTTTTCCAAAAAATCGGGGGGCAGAGGGTGTCGTTTTTGTGTTGGCACCTAAAAAGTGCTGGCAACCACCCCAAATCGAAAGGGGGGGGTAATGGGTGTAAGCCAGCATAGTGCCCCAAAAAACTGAAAAAGTGGACCCTTTTGTTTTGCCTTACCTATATGCAATTTAATCCAGAAAAACCCCCCTCATCATAAAAGGCGTGTGAGTGGTTATCTTCCCGGTTTTTTTTGCATTTGTGAAATTCTCCCTACGTATTATACTTGGCTTTCTCATACTGGTGTGAACGGTATAAATTTTAATGTGCAGTTGCTTTTTTTCATCTAATTGCCCCCCGGTGTGTGAGTACTCCCCTCAGCAATTTACCATACCTGTTTTTTTTTTTCCCAAATAGCAGGGGCTTGTGTTCCCTCCACTGGGTTCAGTTTTTTGCCTGCCATGGCTGTAATAGGCCTTGTTATGTTTTTGTTAATTTTTTGTACCAAAAAATAAACCGGCAACCGCAAAAAGTTTAAGGTGGGTTTAAAAATGTGAAAGAAACGTACTTGCGCCATGTTTGCAATTTGTTGTTTTACAACGGTATAAATTATGTATTATTTATACTCTGCAGGTTGATACAATTCTGGCAATACCAAATCTGTATGGTTTGCCTTATGTTACAGTACCGTAAAAAAACAGTTTCTAATTTTTTAAATTTGTACCGCAGCACCACTATCTCCGACTAATAACTTTTTTGCACTTATATCCATAGACCTGAGTGAGGGTACCTTTTTGTGGATCCTTACTCATACACTATTTAAAGGGGTGTTTAAGTATGTTTTGGGTGTGGAGGTTTTACGCGTGCTGGATTCAGTTTGATTTCCACTGGACCTGTTAGGGTACGGCCACATGTAATAAATAAAATAAATGAAAAAAATGGTCGGATTCTGATAAAAAATCTGACAATTTTTTTATTATTTTTTTTTAACGGAAAGGGTGGCGTTTTTTGGGTTCGGGCCCTTCTCCCAACCCCAAGAACTACATATTTTTCCCGGGTTTGGGTGTTTCAAGTTTTTTTAGAAGGGTTTTGGATTTGAAATCCAATTGTCAGAAAATCAGAGCAGTGTAGATTACACCTCGGATTTTCTTTTAAAGTATATGTGGATGGGCAGTTTTTTGGGGGGTTTAAAAATCATGAACTGTGGAACTAAAGTGGTTTTTACTGAACCTTTTTGGGTAAAGGTAATCACTATATCAATAAAGGAAAATTGAAAGTCTTATTCTCCTTTTCCCCCTTTGAAGGGCAGATACACATCTTCGTGGGACACCCGTGGGACCTGATCGCCTTCCCATTCTGGGTTTTTCTTTACGCGGTCACTCACCCGCTCTCAAAACTCTGACTTTCCTCTTGTTTCATGGGAAAATTGTTTTCACACTTCTTGGGGTTTCGTCTTTCTCCTTCGTCCCCTCTGAAATCTTGTGATACCTACATTTCAGAGTGTTAAATGGGGATTCCAGCCCTACAACTCCTTCATGTAGCATGTCCTGGGGTGGGCATAAAGAACCAATATGTGCTATTTGTCTGGCATGTCCTAGGCTGGTTTTGTCTTAGTGAGTCGAGACTGGTCTGAAAAAACCGTCCTAGGGGATGTTATTTTAATTTGCAGTAAAAGGTAAAAAAAAACAAAAAAACAACAGCCAGCAATTTAGTCATGTGGGACCCAGGATCAGGTTAAAAAAAATCTAAAAAAAAATGTTCTTGACAGCGACTTATGTCTCAATTTGCCTGAGCTGACTAATCCTCTTACATCTTCTCCTTGGGGTCAGTATCTTAGTGTTGATTGGTGAGTGTGGTATCAGTACTCAGTTTGGGTGGCATATCCATCTAGTCTACAGCAGATCAGTTGCAGAAAAGGCAGCATCAAAAAGTGTACTTTTTGCAGTATTTTTGGAGCCAAGTTAATAGGTTCTCTGTTGCTGTGTTGATACTTATATTTATGTTGTAGTGTCCTTTCAGTAAGAAGTGAACATCATCTATTACCATACATTTATTGTGGATCACAACCTGGAGAATGGGAGATCCATTTGCTCAGGTAACTGCACAGCTCAGGAAGCCTTGTCTACAAAGAAGCTCTTTAGCATGGTACAGTTGTCTAGGTAAAAGAATTACCCACTCTCCAAGTTGTGTTTTCAGAAGTGGGTGGACACCTTTTTAGAATCCACTTCACATAGCAGAAAGAAAAGGTTTGCCATATCCACTTTTTTCCATAGGAATTACAATTTTCACCTTTATCTTCAATTTCATCTCTATAACGGTTTTAAAACCAGGTGTGGCAAGGGAGGGGGGAGAGAAGAAAAGGGAAAGAGAATGACTCCTCAGAGAAGAGAATAACTCCCATCAGAGAAGAGAACAACTCATCAGAGAAGATGTCATCTGCACCTGTGAGTCTCTGAATGTCAATGGTTATTTTGCTTCTGTGTTGGATCAGAGTCATGTGATGGTGACCTGAGCTTGTGTCTGACCATTCTGTCTCTATATGGTATTATTGTAGGCTCTATCAGTGCTTGTTAAGTGGCAGTGCACACTTGTTCCTGATTGTAAAAGTGAGTGCACGCCTGTCCCTGGCCCTGCGAATAGGGGTTTTGCTTTTACTTTCTTGCTTCTGAAGGCAGAACTTGGAGGCGGATATTGTATGTGGGCTGGTGGGGGTTTGTGCCAGGGCTGAGTTTTAATCGTCAAAACTTCACACAACTTTATGGGCAGAAAAGTAAAAAATTTTTGAATCTTAGAATATAGTAACATAAAAACATGATTTTTTTTAAATGCAACAACTATGTTTAATGAGTGCAAAAAAAAAAAGAGGCGTGGTGTGAAAAGTGGGAGTGTGATATATAAAACAGGGAGGGAAACCTAATGATGGCCCCACGCCTCAAGAGATCTGGCTATGCCACTATTGAAACCTTAAAAGGATACCCAGAATTTTACTCTATGATTTATCTTTTGATTGTACAGTATGTGTTGTGCATAATTAGGTGACTATGACTTCTTAACTGATTGTACAGTAATAGATCTACTACTAGTGTACTCATCCTACTACCTACAAATCCTTCCTTTTGTCATAGACGTCTCGACTCTATCTACATATGTTTTAATAATCCCTAATAAAAGTTATATTTCAGTGGTTTATTATTTGTTTAGTGGTTTATTCAATGATATATTCCCAGGGTCCTACAGTTCAAATCTTCATGGTGGTAACAGGATAGATTCCCCTGACATCAACAAGGCCAGCAGTATATTGGCATGTTTTAAAAAAAAGCATGGACTCGTGGGACAGGGATGTAATATTACCGTTATATAAATCATTGGTGCTGCTGGATTGGAAATATGTTGTTCAGTTCTGGGCTCCAGTTTATAGAAAGGATGTAATGGAGCTGGAGAGTGTGCAAAGACGAGCAACCAAACTAATAAGGGTGTAACGGCTGGGTAGTGGATCCGCCGGACCACCGCAAGCGATGATAATTAAGCCACGCGCAGGAACGAGATCCTAAGTACCCCCGTATTTCACCAGAGCCCCCGCAACGCGGATGGACTTGCTGCTCGGAGGCTACCAGGTCGTCCCCCTGACGTACATGCTTGCGGTGGCCGCCGAGGTGGCAGCGAGGTACGAATCGTATTCCAGGAATCGTAGTCCGTGGGCAGGCAGCAAGGTCAGGGCAGTGCGGCAATGGGTTCGTGGTCTGGACAGGCAGGAAGGTCAGGGCAGCGGCAGAGGTTTCGGAATCGGGAAAACGCATTAAGAGTGTCTGGTACAACGGTAGGCGAGAACACACTTAGGGAACGCTTTAAGCAAGGCACGAGGCAACTAGATCCAGCAGGAAGTGACGTGGTTGCCAAAAACTTATATAGGGAACAGCGCCCGGCAATTAACCCAATTACTGGCGCCACTGTCCCTTTAAATGATACGTGAACGTGCGCGCTAGGGGCGCTGCAAGGCATTCTGGCCGGCAGGGGACTAGTACCGACGGGAGCGAGGCCAGTGGTGAGTTATGGGACGGGTGGCTCCACGACCGGCAGTGCGGTCCGCGGGCCCCCCGTCCCCGCCGGACCCGCCGTGGGGACCAGCGCGCAACCCGTTACAGTACCCCCACCCTTAGGCCCTCCCCCCCTTTTTAGGCCACAGAAATCTGAGGATGAGGTCCGATTCAGGATATGATTCGCTCCCAGGATCTCTCCCCAGGTCCGAAGCCCCTCCACTCCACGAGGAAGAATCGTCTCCCGCTGACCGTTTTCATCATCTAAAAATGTCCTTTACCCGAAGATGTCAGAGGATTCGCTACTGGGAAGGGCTTCACATTCTTCCGATGAACCGATACAGCCCACAGAGGCTTAAGGAGGGACACATGAATTGCGTTGTGGATCCGGAGAGATGGAGGGCAAACAAGAGCTTGTTATGTCACAGGTTCAACTCCGAAGACCTTGAAGGGGTCCAAGGAAGCGAGGCCCAATTTAAGACTAGGGACCTTCCAGGCGCACATATCTTGAAGAGAGCAAACATGGTGCCCCAGGAAGAAGAACGTCGGTGCATATCTTCTCCTTTTTGTTCCACCTGAGCTCATACGGGCGGATGCCCGAAAGTAGAGAATGTCGCGTCTCCAGCCAATGGCTTGGATATCCCGAACCTGGTCTGTTACTGGGAGCGGTGGCACCTGCGGCGGGGGTGCGTTACGGGAGTTGGGGGCAGTGGTGGGGGAAGGGGCGTGTGATGGTGGTGGTGTGTGTGATGGTGTTCTGCTCATAGTGACGTACAAAAGAACGGGGGAGAGCGGCCTGGTGCGGAGCAACCGTAGGTCCCTGAAGCGGGTAAGCTTATGATGCTAATCTGGGGGGCGCCACGTGAGCAGCTGGGGCGTTGTGCGCTAGTTTTTCCTACACTGTGGTAGCGCTGGGTGAGGGTGACACAAAGTAGAGACACAGGTATTGCTCCCAGAATCTGTGTCACCCCTCCACCTGCCCATTGGACTGAGGTTGATAGGCCATAAGTGAAACGGTCCCAACTTGACTTGCGATGGGAGCACAACGCATGCCACAAACGAAACAAATTGACACCGCGTCGAGACAATGTGTGAGGCAGTCCATGAAGCCGAAGACTGCCGGAAAAAAGACTAGCCAATTGTGGTGCAGACACGGCAGCCAGGGAGAGCCACAATTGGGACATCTTTAGAACCGGTCTGTCACCACCCAGATGACCGAATTCCCAGAGGAGAATCTGGTTATCCGTGACGAAGTCCATAGCTATGTGCACCATAGGGATTTCAGGCACAGGCAGAGGATGCAAGAGGCCAGCGGGCCTGGGCGTGGGACCAGTTGTTTGCGAGCTCGAAGTGACACATGGGCGAGGGTTGTAGTCCTTGACAGTCGCGTGTGCTACGTCGTCGGCCACCATTAGTGCGTGCGAGATCAGGCTCATAAGACTTTCGCGAGCTCCAGGATTACCAGCCACCAAGGAACTATTCCCCCCGGGGGGGGGGGGGGGCCCCGGCGTCTGGCCGGCAGAAGTCTTCCTTCGCGATAGTGAGGGGATGGCGCAGCGGCGCGCTATGGGGACGTCTTGTGTCCCGTGAGGGATGTTATATTGTGAGACCGGGATGGCGGAGGTCGGGCACGTTTGAGCCCAACATTCGGTGTGTGCGGAATGATGTTTATTGTGACAGCGTTTCTGAGGCTCGCCCGGGTGAGGCCACGGGTCGGCGGAGGCAGCGTCGAGAGTTAGTGCATGGCGCCGGCCTTGACGTGACAGTCTCAGCAGCGCCGGAAATGTATATGAGAGTGACAACGTGAGAAAAAAAGGAGACCACTGGCTTGGCGAGGGTTTAACGTTGGTGGGCCCGTCTGAAGATCAACAAATTTTTGTGGTCCGTAAGATGTTGATGTGGATGGACGAGCCCCCTCCAGCAGATGGTCGCCACTCCACTAGGGCCGCAGCACTGAGGATGGCCAAGAGTTCCCGTCCCCAATTGGCATAGTTTCGCTCAGGGCCTCGAGGCGAAAAGGTCCTTGAGAAAAGCCCACATGTGACAGAACCTTGCCTTTGGAGCTTCATCTTGCGTGAGGACCGCCCCTAGCCCCCCACGGCAGAGGCATCCACCTCCCAAGGAGAACGCCTCTCGAATCGAGTGTCGGACCAAGACAGGACTGTGGAGAAGCCGTCCTTTAGGTCCACAAATGCCTTCTCGGGCCCTCCGAGCGCAGCCTAACGGGTCCGCATTCTTCCTAGTAAGGGCCCAGCCGATAGACCACCAAGGTGGAGAGTGGGGAATAAATTGTCAGTAATAGTTCGCGAAGTCCCCCCCAGGAAGCGCTGTATAAGCCGAAACGACAGTCTGGGGCCACCTTGCAAGGTAACCGCGGGCAGAGTTTTTGCTTAGGTCCAACTATTTAAGCCTTCAGCCGAGACATAATAGCCGAGAAGGTAAGGGGCTGGTCGCGATGGATAAGCTCATTTCCTCCCAGCTAGGCGTACAGTCAGTTGCTGCTCAACGTTCAGTGCACCTGGCAACATTTGAGCCCGTGAGTCCGCAAGATCAGAGAGAAAATCAGATGTCATCAAGGTACACTATGCGCACAGTTGTGTATACAATAGAACCCGGAAGACATCATTGACAGAGTACTTGGAAACCGCTGGAAACGTTACAGCCAAAAGGGCATCACGAGATACTCAAAATGTCCAATCTCGGGTAATAAACGCCAGTCTCACTCATCCCCTCCCGAATTCGATGAGGTTATAGCTCCTCGCATGATCCAACTTGAAAACCACTTTGCCCCCTTGAGACTGGGATCAAAAAGCTCTGAGATCATTGGATAGGGTAGCGTTATTTTTTACGGTGATCTTATTAACCCCGTGTAGTCACACCCGTGAGGCGAAGGGAACAACATCCTTCTTCTAGCACGAAAGAAAAATCCCGGCTCCGGCCTGGGGAGGAGGACTTACGAATGAATCTTATCTGCAGGATCTCCCGAAAGTAGCGGACATGGCGCTGAGTCTCTGGCACGACAGCGGTAGACCCTCCCCCGGGGTGGTCTGGTCCCCTGGGCAGGAGGTCCAATAGGTACAGTCGTAAGGCGCGATGTGGTGGCAAGCGATTCAGGCCTCTTGGGGGTCTCGGAGAATACATCCCCAAAGTCTGGTACGTCGGCGGTCAGGCCTGGCAACGGCTTGAGCGGAGCGAGGCGGAGAATGGGTAGGCACCGGCGTTGCCCCTCCAAGCAACAGTACTGGCATTCCGGGTCCCAACCAGGACTTCGTCTGTCTTCCAATCGAGCGAGGGGCCATGACGTTGCAGCCGAGGGAAGCCCGCAGAGGATCGTCCGAGGAAGCATGGACAGAACGAGGAAACTGACTATCTCCTAAGAGGGCGAGAGCCCCACGACGGAGTGTCACCATGGCCGGTGAGATATGTGTACTGATGGGGTCACGAGGAATCCCCACTGACCGAGGGGTGAAATAAGCAGCGGCTTCCTCCAGCGGACTACAGGTATGCGGAACCGGGTTTACCAATGAGGCAAGAAGACGTTTCCTGCAAACGCCCTAATCCAGGAAGGCAGAACCTCCGGAACCAGAACTCACACCGCATCAGATGTCGCCCTCCATCTGCATCATCAAAGCGGAGGAGAGGTAAGGAAAACTGCACCTATGACCACCTCGTCCTACGCCGGCTCTTAGGTGTAGAGCGTTTAGCACCACTCCGGACGTGGGACGTAGCGGACAGCTTCTTAGAAAGAAAATTGGTCCTGGGCTATGGCGCAGTCAGAGACATAGCTACTCAGTTTCGGCGACAACGAGTTCAGCTCCTGCACCGATAACTGTGCCCGTTCCGCACTTTGCATGGGTTCCACCTCATGAGGCATGAGGAGACAGTCAGACGGAGTGTGCTGAAAAATCCGGAGCCAGATGAAACCGCCGACGGGGGCGTGCAGTATCTTTTTTCCTGACGCAGTCCCCCTGCCTCTCTGCGAACCTAATAAATACGGGTTGCAATAAATTTTTTTTCCTCAGGGGGGAGGGGGGTCTCTTGCTGCCAAAGGTCTTTAACCCGGCTGGACGCCCCTTTTTTTGAAAGGGGGCCAGAGGGGGGGCATCATTCCACTGAGTCCGAAGCCAGATACGGAACTGTACCGCTAGTCCCCACCGGGAGTCCCCTTGCAAAGGTTCAAAGGGCGGTCTCAGCAAGGGAAGCCGCCCGGCTCCCGAAGACGGGGGGGGAAAATTCGGAGGAAGGCTGTAGACCCATCACAGGTCTTTCCCTTTCCCCCAGGGGGAGTCCCCACCCGGGGCCCCCTTCCCTTTAGTAGGCTCACCACGAAGGCCCCTTTAACCTCCCCGAAGGAAAACTGACCCGCCTCAGTTTATGTGCTAGAGCATGGGTAAGGGAAAACCCGGGCAGGCTTGGGTCCCCAGAAAAAAGGGTGAGGGGTAAGGGGAGCCGAAGCTTGGGTCCCCGGTAGCCAAGGAAACGGCTGGGGTAGACGGGCACCGACGGGGCCGCGGGTGGAGCTGTTGCTGGGACGCAGGAGCGCGATCTGGGGAGGCTGGCCCAACTGCTGTGCCTTTTGTGCATTTGTGGGGATGCTGGGCACCAACGCGTAAGTCCGCGATGCTTGGCGGGGGGCACCTTGGCGGGTTCCAGGTGGATCTAACTAAGGCTGGGTAGTGGTCTGCCGGCCACCGCAAGCGATGATAATTAAGCCACGGCAGGGAACGGAAACTAAGTAGCCCCCGGTTTTCACCAGAGCCCCCCAAAGCGGGGTGGACTTGCTGCGGGTGAGGGCCCAGGGGCCCCCCGCGGACTTGTTGCGGTGGCGGCCGAGGTGCAGCGGGTACAGAATCGTAGTCCGGGAATCATGTCGGGGCGGCAGAAGGTAGGGCAGGCGGCAATGGTTCGTGGCGTGGACAGCAGGAAGGTAGGGGAGGGGGCAGAGGTTCGGAGTCGGGAAAAAGTAGCAAGAGGTTGGTAACGGTGGGCGGGAACCACTTAGGGAACGCTTAGCAAGGCACGGGGCAACATGATCCGGGGAAAAGTGAGGGGTTTTGAAAAAACTTTTTATGGGGACAGCCCCCGGAAATTTACCCAATTACCGGGCGCACTGCCCCTAAAATGTACTGAAGCGCACTGGCCCGCGCTAGGGGGCCGCATGCACTTTCCCGGGCCGGAGGGGACGGGGCCGGGGGGGAGCGGGGCCCAGGTGAGGGGATGGGAGGGGGGCCCCACGACCGGCAGTGCGGTCCGGGGGGCCCCCCCCGTCCCCCCCCGGGGGGCCCCGCCGTGGGGAACGGGGTGCGCCGCGGTCCGTACACGGCCCGCGGCCCACCCGTTAAAAAGGGGAAGGAGCATCTTGTTATGAGGACAGGAAAAAATTGAATTATTTAGTCTTGGAAAAGGGCTCAGGAAACTGTTTAAATTTTATATAATTTATAAAGGGGCCCCTACAAAATTTGGGAAAAAAATTTTTTTAAAATTTAAAAACCCCGTCAAAAGACAAATGGACATTTCCTTTGTTTGGGAAAAAGGGTTCATCTCCAGGGAGAAAAGTTTCTTTTTCCCGAACTGAAAAACTGTGGGAAAAGTCTGCCTGAGGAGTGTTCACAGCAGGAACAGGTGAGAGTTTTTAAAAAAGGTTGATACCCCACTGAAAAAAAATTTATACCTAAGTAGCCCCTGAAAAAAGTAGACCAGTCAAAGAAATTTTGGGGCGAAAATAAAAAATTAATTTGGAAAATTGGTTCTTAAATTTGGGTCCAAGTCTTACAAAAGGGGGGAAATAAGATAAAAAAGTCCTTCCCCTTCCCCTTTATCTATATCCTTCCCCCCCTTGGTCAAACTTGATGGACATAAGTCTTTTTTTTAACTGTAAAACAAAAACATTTTATTTTAAACCCAATCTAACGAAATACGGAAAAAATTTCAATTAAGGTTAAAGAAGACAATTAATCTATCTACTACTATTAAACTATCTTAAAAACTATCTATCTACTATCTATTATCTATCTATTTTTTAGTAACTATACAATTGGTTTGTTTTATAGTTCCAGACCCAATACACTCAATGTATTGCAGAGCCAGAGAACATCATTAGCAAATTTGACCTAATGACTTAGGCACTTTACATGGGTTTTAACCGATGTTTCCTTCGGTAAAAATTTTTTTTTGGAAAGTTTCACCAGAAATTGACAAAAAAGCTATCTGCCCTGAGTTATTACAGCATTGTTGAATCACTGTAAAATCTGGTGTTTTCTCGTTCTGCACTTGTTCAACTTCTTCTTTCTTTCCTTAACTTACCTCTGTTCCATAACTTGTGGTTTCTGCTGTAGTCTTCATTTTTTTTTATTTCCATCAGGTCTTTTCTAAAGGATTATTAAAATATGACTGTGGTTTGAGGCTAGCTCAGCATGCATATTCTCATTTGGCTGCATTATGCTTGACAACCCTTAAACGATATGGAAAATGTTAATTTGCTTCCTAAATGCAAAATTAAGCAACTTAGTAAATAGTTTTCATTAAAAATAAAAGAACTACTGTCATTTTGCTGCTGTGGAGTCTGTATAAGTTCTTCACCTGGCTGACTGTCTTGCAGAATCTCAGACAAATCTGTTGTACTGCTCCTTCTGCTGATGAGGTCTATGCTCTCCTCCCTTCTCTTAGGCTAGGTTCCTCTTAGGCTAGATTCAAACGCTCCGCAATTACACCGATGTTCGGGGATTGCGCCAATGGCCGAAATCCCGGGGCGGGCGGCGGCCGGGGCCCCAAGAATTCATTACTAGGGCGCATATTCGCCACTAGAATTTGAATGCACTTCTCTCCCCCCCGGGCTGACGCCCCGGGGAGGGGAGGCAAATAATTTCTTTTGAGAATTTGGGTTACCGTAATGACTGGGGCGATTTCGCCCGTTTTAGCGAGTACAGGCGAAATACGCCCGAATGCGCCCCTAGGACCCCGTGTGAACCTACCCCTAGGCTACGTTACAGGGGAAAGGGTTTACAGTCGATTTTATCAGTTTTTTATTTAGAATACCAAAAAATGATGTAATCATCCCCATAGACCTCAATAAAAAATTTGAGCTGTACGACTACACAGCTCAGATTTTCTGAGGTGGGATTTCAAATCTGAAATCCAATAAAAAAAACTTAGAACATGTTCTATAATCCGCTGGAAAATAGGATCATAGTACTGTTCAATGTGGGCCGACTGAAAACTGACCGCAAAATCTGCGCAAAAAAAAGGGTTAAAAAAAAAATTTTTTGTAAAATTCTGGTTGGATTCTATAACGGGAATCGACGCTTTTATTTTGTTGTTAGTGAAGCCTAGTGTTACAATATAACAGCATAAAAGGGGAGTTTTAGTGGCAGTCAGATCAGGACGGGGGAAAAGCAACCAAGGAGAGCAGCTCATATAATCATAGAAGCGTAAGGGGAGGAAAGAAACCCATGGGCAGTTTGCGGGGGGAAATCACTGTTTTTTGGACATTCGGAGGGGAGGGCAGAATTTCGTAACTACTGAAAGATGGTCCACTCCTTTATAAGGTTAGGGTGGTGGTGGTGGTTCAGGGGTGGGGAAATATTTTCTTTGGGACTTTTGGGCCCCTTGGTACAATTTGGGATCGTTAAAAATTTTAATCATGACAAAATTGGAGGGATTTGGGGAAAAGGGGGGGCCCAACCCTACTAGATTTTTTTACCTAATAAAGGGGGGTAGTGATTTTTGACCTGCTGCAGAGTTTTCCTGCAGTGTGTGGAGGAGATTTGTTAAAATCTCACCATTTTTGCTGCTACTGAAATGCGCTGTGGATTTTCCACACATGAATCCGATGCATTAAATTTGCAGTATTTGTGCTTCTTGTAAACTTGCCCTTAATTTGCTGTTGCTAGACATCATCAGAGCGGGCAAGTTACACACTCAAAGCAGCAGTAGATGCTACTGGATAGGGACACATAACAGTCTTTATATGCTGTGGTTGGTAAGCTACATATCTTCCATCATTTTGAGAACAGTGTGAGACTGGGGTGCCTGGGGCCCACCAATGAAGTTGATACTTAGGACCCACCAGTGGAGTTGATTTTTGGGGCTCACCAGTGGAGTTGGTTCTTGATGACATCAATGGAGTTGGTTCTTGAGGACCACCAGTGGAGTTGATTTTTGGGGCCCACCAATGAAGTTGATACTTAGGACCCACCAGTGGAGTTGATTTTTGGGGCTCACCAGTGGAGTTGGTTCTTGATGACATCAATGGAGTTGGTTCTTAAGGCCCACCAGTGGAGTTGATTCTTGGGGCCCACCAGTGGAGTTGATTCTTGGGGCCCACCAGTGTGGTTGCATCTTAGGGCCCACCAGTGGAGTTGCTTCTTGACGTACACCAATGGAGTTGGTTCTTGAGGCCCACCAGTGGAGTTGATTCTTGATGCCCAACAGTGTGGTTGCTTCTTAGGGCCCACCGGTAGAGTTGCTTCTTGGTGTACACCAGTGGAGTTGTTTCTTGGCGTACACCAGTGGAGTTGACTCTTGGGCCCACCAGTGGAGTTTATTCTGGGGCCCATAAGTTTTGTTGATTCCAGGGGCCCACCCTACAAATGCTGTACATGACTGTACATACCTCTTATAGAGACTTCCACATAAAAAAAGACAAAATACTCAACTGATTATGAATCCTAAAACTGCGTCATCTGACAACTATTTGAACAGTATTTTACACGAGAACCTGAGGATTTTTAACTCAGTTTTAGTTTTTTGTCTCGTATTTTCATCAGATTTAGACGCGGTTTTTGGATTCGGTTTTTCAATGTTTTTTTGCCTCATAGAGTACTTTTGAGTTTTTATAGACGGATCCGCGCCAAAGCACGAGCACAATGCTTTGTCTTTTTACACGCCATCCTGTTGATTTCAATAGTAAATTTTCCAAGTGAAATAAGATTGTGAAAAGTTGTTTTAAAAACCGTTGGTTTTGAAATCCGACCTCAGAAAGTCCGAATCGTATGGACTACAACTCAGATTTTCAGTTTAGTCTATGGGAATATTTTACTGTTGGTTTTTGATAAGTACTTCAAATCCGAATCCGCGTGGATTCCGACTTGAAATTCTCGTTGTGGAGACGGACCCATGCTCTGCCTCTTGCTTTTCACCTCTTTTTCACTGTCATGCTCAGGTGCCCACTGGGGGTTTCCCCTGTTCTCCTGTGGGCAAGTCCAAACCTTTCAGAAGTATTCCTAGGTGTAAAATCTGATGTGTGTCACTTAAACATCAGACCATGGGCAGAAAGCTGAAGCATAATTGAGTTTGATACTTCTGGAGAAGTCGTCTCCTCAGGCTGCAAGAAATCTAAGGGCTACATGTATGAAACGGTTTTAGTCTAAAACTCCCTTTTTTTCCCCATAGAAACCTCTGGGGGAAAAAGTGAGTTTTAGACCAAAACCATTTCATACATGTGGCCCTAAGTGTTTGTTTCCTTTATATTATTGATGTTTTGTGATACATCCCTGCATAATTTTGCTCTGTACTTCCTCAACCTTTTCTTCCTGTTTGGTGCCTACTCCCATCAGATTCTTCCTTCCTCTTGTTACACAGATATTTCCATTTAGTTTTTACTAATATTTTTCCACTTTCTATTAGTAAGTGCCCCTGGCTTTTGAGTTGTGTGTGAGTTTTAACTCTTGGAACTTAATTGAATTTCCTGTTGGTCATAGACATCTTTTTTATATTAATGTCCTATTACAAGGTTGTGATTTGTAGTGATGTCAGCTCTTTGGTAGGTCTAGAAATTCTGAGCTGTGCAGAAATTGTCACTATTCAAATAAGTCACCATTTGTAGTGTGGTTCACAATCTAATTTCCCACCTAGGCGAATTTCGGAAAAATTTGTCAGTTTGTTTTTGGAGTATGGAAAGAAACCAGAGTACATGGAGGAAACCTGTGGAAAAACAAGGAGAACTTATGAACCCCATGCAGGTCATCTGTACCATATCAGGACATTATCATAATATATTCTGATGAAGCTTAGCTGAATTAACTCTCTTTTACACTTTCTCTATAGTACAGTGCTATGAGAGGTTGCTGTGCAGTATGCCGCTTGATTTCAATGTAGTATCGTACAGAATGATGGTAAATATTAATTAATATTAATTTGCCCATTAAGCATGCCACGATATCCGCAGCAGTACAGGGTTTAAGATTTCACTTTGTAGTAGCTCAGCAGGAAGCCAAGGATCAAGATTCCTTAGGAGAAAATGCAAATCTGGCTTACGCCATGATGAAACATAGACAAAATTGGGTTGATTAGCAACAAGAGTCATTTTCCTGCCGACTTTGATATATATTTTGCCCAATGACAAATTTCTATTGACAGGACTTAATAGATCTGTCACTTGTTTTTGCTTTAAAATTGTATTTGGGTTGGATTGGGCAAATAACTAATTTAGGTGTATTTTTAATAGGCTTCTTAATAACGGGAAATCCTCTGCCAAGCAAATGCATGGAAAAATATCTGTATCAGGCGGGCATCACATCTAGAATTTTTCGGGAAAAAAATTAAACAAGGCAGATATAATACAGCAATAGCGGCAGAATTTTGCTGCAATTTATGTCAAAATACTGCATGCTTTATCCACATTTATTATGTGTTTTAGACAGTTTTTAGATATTTCTGCACTAGGTCCGACAAAAGTGGCAAGGCTTCACAGAGCAGGTGTGGCAAAATTTTGGCAAAATTTTTGCCATAAACTAAGCAAACTAATTAATGCTGTAAAGTTAGACAGAAGCAACGAACACATGCACCAGATTTATCATACATTTGTAAATACGCTGCATTTTTAGTTGACATTGTCTAAGTATTAGGCTGGGTCCACACGATTTATTTGCGGGGTGTAATTACATCCCGCAATTACGCCGTGTGGCCGGGGGCGGGACGGGAGTGGGGGCGGGTGCGGGGGGCCGGCACCTCGCCGGCCCATAGACTTTCATTGCCAGCGGTGCTTATACGCCGCTAGTAATTCACATGTCACTTATCGCCCCCCTCGGCGTATTCGCCGAGCAGGGAGAGGAGGCGTAATCCATAGTTCTCTATGAGAACTGTGGATTACGGTAATGACTGGGACGTATTCCAGCCATAATTCGGCACTACAGCGCGTAATTACGGACACACGTCCTATTTTAAGCCGTGTGAACATGGCTTTAGAAAGTAGTGTTTCTTTTGTCGATGTTTCACATGCCTTTTTGAGGGGATTAAAACAATGTGAATAGATGTTAGGAGGAAGTCAATAGGGAAATATAAAATGCACTACATACATTGCTTTTTTCTTTGCTCTGGAAGGGAAAAGTTTCTCTTAGAGGAGAGCACCATAAAGGTGTAGGGAGACTAATAAGGTCATGCAGTGCTCCCTGGGATATATGCAAACAGGCTCTAGGGAAGAGAGCTAGTTCTCTGGAAGCAGTGTCCAGTAAAGCCACATCTGACTCATTAACCTCTTCCTGGCGGACGGTCATGAAAATATGGCTCTAAATTGTTTTCCTCTTTGCCTTCTGAAAGCCATAACTTTTTTATTTTTCCACCTATATAGATACATAAGGGCTTTTATTTTGCGGGACAAGATGTACTTTCTAGTGGTGTTATTCATATTACTATAGAATATACTAGGGAACGGCCAAAAAAGTGGGGCAAAATGTGCAGGAGTTTTTTGTTAACAGAGTTTATTCTTTAGTAAAAATTATGTGTTATCGGTATTCTACAGGTTGATATGCATCCGGAAATACCATACATGTAGGGTTTTCGTTATGTTTTGGTACCGTAAAAAAATTCCAAACATTTTCTATTTTAGAAATTTGCGCCACGGCGCCATTTTGTGTGAACAATAACTTTTTTGTACTAACACCTACGGCCGTCAGTGAGGCGGCATTTTTTGTGTGCTGAAGTGTACTTTTTAAAGCTACCAGTTTGGAATGCATGCGACTTTTTTGATCAATTTTATTCCAATTTTTATGGGACGTGAAATGACCAAAAAAACCACAATTTTGGCGTTTGGAATTTTTTTTCTCCTACGGTGTTCAGCGTATGGGTTAAATGATGTTATATTTTTATAGAACGGACTTTTTCGGACACGGCGATACCAAATATGTGTAACTTTTTTATTAATTTATCTTTTTTATTTGTAAAATGGTGAAAGGGGGGTGATTTGAACTTTTAATACTTTTTTTGTACTTTAAAACTTTATTTTTACTTTAACATTGAGTCCCCCTAGGGCCCTTTACCACTAGGGGGCACGATTGTTGATACAGCCTAATGCAATGCATTAGACTGTACCAAGATGGCGGTTTCCCCACTTCCTGCCTGGGGCTGGAAGTGGGGCAAACGAGAACATGGCCTTGTGAAAGCTTGCCGCTGCCATGTCCAGGTGACTAACCATTGGCCGAATGGCAGCTTGGAGCAATTGGATAACATATGTTTTTCTTGGTATTTTTTCACACTAAAAGACATTTGATTTAAAAATGGATTCATCAGATCACATGGTCTATGGATCACATGATTTGGAGTGGGAAAAACACATTTAAAAACATTTTTAATCTTTTCCAATTTACATGATTTTTTACATTCATTTTCTTTTAATTGTGTCTTATTCTTTTCTGAACAAATCTACATAAATAGGGGTCACTGGTTAAATTCAACTGGGAACCACTTCATTTTTTTTTTTAACTCTGTAGGCCCCTTCACACTAACATTTTGCATAGCATTTTTCTTTTCTTTTTTTCATTAAAATGAACATCCTAAAAAAGCTATACTATCATCAATACTGGGCTTGGTAAGAATTGTCACTGAGCTAAAAAACCCACAAAGAAAAAATGCAGAACCTGTAGTGCATATCACATTTGTCTTTTGATTTCCAGCTAAAATCTGGAGACTGCAGTTTAAAAAAAAAAAAGTTTGAAAAAAAATTATTAAAACACTTAAAAAAAATGGGTTTTACAGAAGCACAACATGTGAAACCATCCTTAGGCCTTCACTGGAAACAAGACGGAATATAAAAAAAAATACATATCGATGGAACCTAATGAATCATTTAGGAAGAGGGAAAAGAATTTTGTAGGAATAAAGCTTAGGAAGAAGGAAGAAATGAGGGGCATCTGATGGACGTCTCCGTTGTATACAATAAGAAGGAGGGAAGGTGGTGGAAATAGGCTCTAGAGATTAAATCTTGCAGCTGGTGAAAAGGCCAAAGCCCATGACCCTGGGATGAGGCTAATGCGATGACCAACAGACTTAAGGCTGGTCAGGTTTATCTCTCCTTTGCACATGTGCTTCTAGGTCCTTACTCATTCATCACCAGGACATCTTGCAGGAAGCAGTGTGGTTAGGTCTTGCTTCTTACAGTTCAAAGGTGACTTACAAGAACTCCAGGACGAGTCAGGAAGCCACTGCTCAGGGGCAAGATTGCTTTGGCAAATCAACCCCTATGGAATGGCAGAGGAAAGTGAGCGGATTCACTATGTTTGTTTCAAGGCTTTGGCCTTGAAGAGATTAGTCTATGTTTGTGTGTGTATGACTCTATGTGTCTTCCTGCAGCTCTGCTGTATATGAAGAGATGCACACAGCAAGTCCTGATCACAATCTGGAAACATCTGGAATTTTACATGTTTCCATCTCTAGGGAGATTCCTTTTGTTTATCATCCTTGCCAATAAATCCAGTCTATCTTGATGATATGCAGCGGGAGCAGGAAGCATATCACAGAGGTTAAGTGTTCCCTTTATCTGAGCCCCTAATTATGAGCTGCCAGGGATTGTTGGAAAGAAAATGAGAAACTAACAAACTTTCTCTACAATGTCCCATGCAGTGCATATCTCACTTTTATACTAATGCACTATTCTTAATGCCCAGCAGATCACCAGATATGGACAAAACCCTCCTTGTTGTCTGAAGAAACAGTTTAGTGTTCCTTGTAAGGAGATCTGCTCTGCTAGATGATCCATTACAGGAATACAAAGCATCTTGGGGTTAATGGGTTAGATACTACTCCCTGGAACTCTCTTGCCATTTTATCCTGTCCTGCTTATTAGGTCAGCAGGAGTCTTCAGTGTTATTTCTGTCTTCTGTTGTCTGGGTTTGTTTGGAGTGGTTGCATGGAACTTCTCAGGATCCTTGCTTGTCAGCTGACCTGGCACCTGAGCTCATTAGCATAATATATTAAGCATAGCGTATAGAAGTTTTCGTCTTATTTAGTTCTAATGTGTTAGATTTTTGTCTTGTAGTCTATTGTCTGGTCCAGTTGTCAGGCTGAAGCATTTTGTTTCTTGTCTCAGTTTCTTTTGGCCAAGTTCTGGACTTTGTAGCTTTTGGGAAATATAGATTTAGGAGGACATGTATGAAAACTGTCTAGGTCTAAGAATTTCTTTGTTGTCCATAGCAACCAATCAGAGCGCCCCTTTCATTATTTCAGAGCACTATATTAATTGAAAGGGGCGCTCTGATTGGTTGCTATGGGCAACAACAAAAGTCTTAGACCTAGACAGTTTTCATACATAAGGCCCTTGGTGTTTGTGTACTTTCTGCTGGGCACTGCCAGGGACTCGCTAGTTCCTAAATCCACTTTCTGTATTAGGGTCAGTTGTAGATTAGGGACATATTTAAGGAAAAGGCTTTAGGGTTAATATCAGGGATAGAAGTTCTGGTGTTAGGGGTAGTCATAGGGCAAGATTTTGACAGAAAGCATTAGGGACAGTTAACTAGGGACAGATCGTACTCTCCCGCTACTGGAGAGTACCTATTGTACATTGAATCTCCACCAAATCACTCATCTGCCCACTGTCTGTTTGCTGCGGTAGCTAGCAGAGAGTCTTTTGATTGAGATGCTTCGTATTTCTGTTTCATGTGAATTGCAGGTGTACTTCTCTGTTTTTCTTGGTGTTGTCTGGAGTCCACCAGCATCATTGCAGCCCAAAGATTTTTTAGTGATACCAGTCTTTCTTCTGGATGTAGAGGACAAGACCAAGATTACAGTTAGTCCTTGTTTCAACCTTGACGGCTATATTCCCGACTGATTTGTGGTGCGCCGTATTGATGCCGCACGAAACCGCCGTGAATAAGGGTCGGACGGAGGGCGGGGTCGCCTGCTCCCGGCCCCATAAGCAATGCATTGTTTACCGGGCGCGTCCGCGCCGGTAAATGAATTTGCATGTCACTTTCTCCCCCGCGGCGTATTCGCGCGAGCGGTGAGGAGTCGACTGATATCCACTGTTCTCTATGAGAGCATTGGATTACCGTAATTGCTTGCCCGCTATTGTTGTGCGCCGTACTTGCAGCGCAAATCCGGCGCGCAGTACGGCGCCAATCCGCGGCAGAATAAGCCGTGTGAACGGGGCCTTAGAAGACCGTGAGCGATAAAAAAGTAAAGGATTACATAATAATAGGACTCAATTGGGAAATTGAGGGACAATGATGACATTTTCTGGTCCAAAGGCCACATTGCCATGTTGTACCTCTCCCAGTCATGACAGTACATCTAGAAGGGTATTCCCCATCTGAGACCTTTATGGCACTTCATTTTTAAATACATAAAATGGCTGAGAGTTCTTGGTTCCACTTAAGGATTGTCAGAGGTCCCATGCTTAGTGCTCCAGAAAGAGAATACGAGGCACCTATCTTCATTGTAGTTTTTGGGGCTTACAGAAGTGGATGTTTCACAATTATAACTAGAGAGAACAACCTACATGTGTAGGCACCTCTCCATCATCTCCTTCTCTCTGGAGTCTTCAAGCTATCAGACATTTTTATGGTTTATCTTGTGGATCTAACACATACAAAAAATGGGACTTTACTGACTCAAAAAACATGACAGTTTTTTGGGCCAAATTCATAGCTCAACGGTTGGGCTAGACTGAACCCAGTAGCAGACATCTCTGGCCTGTATGCTACCTGGGAAAAATTATCAGGTGCAGTTAATTGCTGAGCAGCAGCTCACGCACTCACTGTCCAGGGGAGACAAATAGGGAGTGAGAAAAAAACGACACTTTAACTTAATACCTGTTCACACCAGCATGCACACCAGCATGCCAGAGATGTCTGCTACTGGGTTCAGTCTAGTCCAGCCATTGAGCTCTGAATATGGCCCAAAAAATTGTTGTGTTTTTTATCTTGTGGATCTGCCAAAAAAATACTCCTTTGAGAAAGAAATTCAGAAATAGTACAAAAACGGTTTTCACTGGATTCCTCATTTATGTTGCTTACAATACCATATACAGCCCCATAGTGCCCACTATAATAGTGCCAGCCATACAGAACTCACCATAACAGTATCATTCATACAGTACCCACCATAACAGCACCATCCATATTGTGCCCAGAATGATAATGGAAGCAGTACTGTGACCACCATCATAGTGCCAGCCATACAGTGCCCACCATAACAGTGTCAGTCATACTGTGCCCACAATGATAATGCTAGCAGTACCGTGCCCACCATAACAGTGCCATCTGTTAAATGCAGCTGTGAAAAAATGTACATTACTTTCTGAAATATGAGGACAAAGACAAAGCATGTTTGTGGCATGCTGTGCCTCCCAGGGTTAGAGAACTTGTAAGACTGTATGTAAATGTACAATACCTTTAAGTGCCAGTAGTCATTACATTTGTGGCAGTACCTGAGGCTGGTCTACGAAAGCATAATTCTGCCCTATACAATTGCATTGTTATAAAAAAAATGCTAAAGGCTTTAGATCATTTGTTTTCTTTTTACATAATTTGATTTATTTAGTTATTGTAAGCACCAATATATTTTTATGTAGATATATTATAAACCACTTACAGCTTGCACATAAGGGCTGTTTATTTAGAAGCCTCTATGGTATTTAAAGCCCATAGTCCATAGTTATTGGATTTTGAGTTTTCTGAGGTCTCCCAAGAATTAGTTGTTCTGTTTTAGAAATCCTTAGAAAGCACAGATTGATATGCATGCATAAATCAATGGAATTCAGACTTGAGTTGGCACATGTAATAAAGAGAGCCTCATTGTCCTCTTACTCATGGCTTAATTGGGCCACAAATGAGGCTTTAGCCTTCTATAGCCTATGAGAAAAACTAAACAACTTGCAGAAATACTGCAATGTTTTAGCAGAAAAAAAGGAATTTATTGTGAAATGAAATAATGATCATCTGTCCACAGACAAAAAAGTGGAAGTCTGATGCTCAAAAGATCTTCCAGTGCATCACCCATTGTGTGGGAATCACATTCCAGGAGAGTCGGTGAGATGCACATGGCACCGTCTGTACAGAAGCTTACAAGGTCCCATATGGCTATGTGTGGGGCTCATCAACACTGTGTGGGGCACTGTATGTAGATGTTCTGCTGTGTATGTTTCCATGGGATTATTTAATCATACTATTATTTGTTCACAGTGTGTTAATATTTTCGCATTCAGTTTTGATTTTCATAGAGATTTTCATGTGTCGGTATCAATTACTTACTATTGAACAGCAAATTTTGAGTGGTCAGTATATGATAACAAATATTTATGTATAGAATACATGGCAGTATTTGTGGGCACATTATTTGGTAGTATGCATATGCATAGCATATAGTGTATTCATGTGTACAATATAAAGTGTTGTTTGTACATTTAATACTGTATGTGACGGTATTTATTTATACTGAAATATTGTATGCAATTTTTAAGTGTACAGTGTACAATGACATTATATGTATATACAATATATGGCAATGTTATTTATATGTATAATATATTGTGGCATTATTTAGATCTGCTGTGTACGGCATACTTGTATGCACAGTATAAAGTGTTTTATTTGTGTGTACTATACAGTATATAGAAGCATTATACTTATTTCTTGAGTGTACAATATATAAGGACATCATTTGTGTATGCAGTATATGACAGTGTTATTTGTATGTACAGTACGTAGTGGCATTATTTAAATCTATAGTATCTATGTATAGTGTATTTTTGTGCAGTATAAAGTGTTATTATTTGTGTGCAAATAAATAATAATTTATAATTGTCAAAATATATAAAATGAAATTATTTAAATTTAATAAAAATGTTATCATATAAAATTAATATAAAATATATAATATCCCAAAAATATAAAAATATCTCCTATAAAATGTATTTAAAATTAATAGAATCTGAATCTAATTTTACATTAAATAACCCACTGATATTGTTGTTCTGATTTTTTAATTTTTAATACATTAAATTTGAAATTTATTTTTGCTGCTCTCACCCTTTTTTTCTACATACAGCAAGAGTCAGCACAGCACAGGTCTTGCTGGATCCTGTGGTCCATCACGCAAGATCACTACCATAGTTTCTATTCACTGACATGCTATTCTAATGACTTTTCTCTTATTTCCAGCCTATCTGTAAACTTTATACATGTTAGGTGTATTACTAATGCGCCTAAGTTCTGTAATGCGGCAAACACACAGGCGAGGCGCATCAAACTTTAGACTCCATTTATAATCGCAGAAAAACACTTTCATAGTTTCAGGCGCATTATACACTGAAAACGAGATGCGATAATTCACTTTGAAGCACCTTCTTTCATGCATGTCTTCCTATGTGTGTATCCAGTATATGGTGGCATTGTTTACATCTATAGTGTATTTGTGAGTACAGTAAAAAGTGTTATTATTTGTGTGTACAATAAATAGAAATGTTATATCCAACTCGAGTGTACAGTATACACTGACCACCAAAAGGGCAACAATGTTTTTAACTTTTGACTTGAGTTTGCAAAAAAGTACAAAAAGTGGAAACAGATGATTTGGAGCGATGAGACGAAAGTCAATAGACCGGGCTCTGATGGGGGAAATGGATCTGGAAGAATCTAGAGAAAAGGGGGCGAACGGATGGAGAAATTGAAGGAACTGTCAGGTTCAGTGGAAGAAGCCTGAGGATATGGGGATGTTTCACAGCCAAAGATGTTGGATACTTGATCAGGATTGATTCGTGATCTCAGTGCTGAACTATATGTGAGTATCCTACAAGATGAGTTACTTTGTACTATGGGTATTAAAATGACAACATAGTGTTCCAGCAGGACACTGACCCAAAGTATGCGTCAAAATTGGCGAAGAAATGGTTTAACGGCAATGAAGATCTCAACTCAATTGAACACTTATGGATGGCATTAAAGGAAAAGCTGTATTCGTACTCAAGTGAGTCGACCAGTCTCCACCAAGGTTGGAAATGTGTAGAAGAGACCTGGGAGCAGATTTTGGTTGAGACATACAGTACTTGAATCTGATCGAGAGCCCAGAAGGATTCAGGCAGAGCTGAAAACCAAAGGTGGATTTACAAAATACTACCAAAATAATGAAATCAAAGGCCAAATGCCAGAATTGGGCTTTGACATTTTTTTTTGTTTATTTTGTGCCAAAAAACTGTTATAGCACTAGTCTATATATGTATAAATCGTCATACACCAAAACTAGGCACGGTTTGCGAAAGGCATGACACATTTGAATGCGCCTAAGTTATGCTAGCTATGGTCCTAAGATATGCTATGCTAGGCAAGGTATACTGCATGTCAGATTTATGACAGGTTTATACATTCGGGCTCACTATACCCTCATTTAATGTGCCTAAAATTGGCATGGAGGCGCTCTTTTCTGACATTTCTTTTAAAATTTTGATTTTTTAGGAGCAAAACAGTAACAATGCAGTTACATGACAAGAATTTGCAGAACTAAGCAGATGCTAAATAGTTCCAAGTCAAATTTATGTATAAGATAGGTAAGATGATTGTGTATAAAATGATGGTAGCCTCATGTACAGAGCTGTAGTGGATGGTAGATATGGAGCCTGAAAGTCTCAAGATCAAAAAGTTGTTACCATTTTGCTTGCCAGTGTGAATTAATATCATTATTATTGTATACAATATATGGCAGTGTTATTTATGTGTACAGTATATGGTGGCGTTATTTACATCTCCACTGTATAGTATATTTGTGTATACGGTATAAATTGTTATTTGTGTGTACATAGTAGCACTATATGCAGTTGTTGAGTGTATAGTATATGATGCCATTATTTGTATATACAGTATATATAGTAGTTTTATTTATGTGTACAGAATATAGCGGTAGTATATGCTATTGCACCAGTGAAGGACCCACAGTACCCATTCCTCTTGATGGGCTCAGTGTACCCTGATCCAATGCTTGGTAACTCTATAAGAGCTATACTATACAGCGGGTACAAAAATGAACAAAACACAAAACAGCCATGTGCATAAGGCCTAAAACCTCATCTGAAACCTGAACTTGTGAACACACCCATACAATCCAGGTATTTGCGTTTGCTCACATACATCCACAGTATGTCTAACATTAGAGCTAAACATGTAAAAATTATAATTATAAAATAATTATAATTACTATTTTACATATTATACCATATTCATAAATTCACATACACAAACCATTAATTTACATGTACAGATTATGATGTCTAAAAAAAAATCATCCTACAAAAAACAAGATATAGGAAATAAGAAAGTAATGACTGATCTAATGCGGAGAGGAAAGTCCTGAAAAAATTGTTTAGTCCTTGACTGGTTAAAATGGTTTTACACTGGAATCTCACATGCAGTTTTTTATAACCAAAACCAGAAGTAGATCCAAATGACATGGGAAATATAAGGGGATGTTCACACAGTGTTTTTTAAATAATTTTTGGGATACATTTTTGATCCGAAAAACGCATCCAACACACACCCAAAGTGCTGCAGCAGAAACACAACCTATAGTTTTAAATAGGGATCCTGCTGCGTCAAACGAATCAAGAATTGACATGACAATTCTTTGGATCCGAAAGACACATCACAAAGACACATGTAAGACACCTATCGGCGATCACTCGTCTGAACATCGATGCGTGTTTTACGTTGAAAGCAATGGAAATCACACTGCACATTGTTAGATGTGTGTTTGGGTCCATTTCAGGTCTGAAACACGGATTCAAACACGCATCTAAAAAATCATTGTGTGAACATCCCCTTCAGGAAAGACTGATCCATCCACTCTTTTTTGCACTCATTCCTGCATCTAAAGCTGCAACAAAAACTGTTCATGTGAATACAGACTCAGCGTATATTCTGACAGTAATGTTCTGCTGCAGTTGTTATTGAGCGGGCAACAATACATGTTTCCACCATGAATTGCTACACTTAAAACTGGACGTATTTCAGTCCGTAATTACGCGCCAGTGTGCGCAAATTACGGCTGGAAATGTTCCCAGGGCATTACGGTAATCCCCATTCTCATAGAGAACTATGGATTACGTCTCCTCTCCCTGCTCGGCGAATCCGCCGGGCGGGGAGATAATTGACATGGGAATTACCGGCCCCCCGCTCCCTCCCCTGCTCCCGCCCCCGGCCACACGGCGTAATTGCGGGGCGTAATTACGTCCCGCAATTAAGCCGTGTGAACCTAGCCTTATTCTTCATGTGGATTTTACTGAATTTACTGATTTTACTGAAACCCGTAGCATTTTCCATGCTGGTCTTTTACTTGTTTACAATAATGTGTTCTTTTTTCCCCATTGATGACTTCAATGTAAATGCCGAATGAAACTGATGTTGTGTTGCTGTGGGACATAATGGTGCTTTCACATGGAGCGTTTTTGGTGGTGCTTTTGGCATTTTTGGGGCATTTTTTGACATTTTTAGTGCATTTTTGTGCAGAAAGGCATAGCAATTAATGCTGTACATTTCTGCACAAAAAACACATCAAAGAACATACCAAAAAAAATGCTCCGTGTGAAAGCACCCTAAGGGGCCGTTCACACGGCATTTTTGGATCCAATTTTGGATCCACGTTGGAACCCAAAATTGCATCCAAAAACGCAGCGTTGATCGGATCGTAAATGGATCCAACACATATCCAACATGCAGCTTTGTGTTTGGATGCATGTTGGATGCAGCAGGATCGCACCCTATAGTTTTAAATAGGGCTCCTGCTGCATCTTTCAGACCAAGAATTGATATGCCAATTCTTGGAAACGGATCCGAGAGACGCAATGATCAGCGATCACTCGTGTGAACACCGATGCGTGTTTCAAGTTAAAAGAAATGTAAATCACATTGCACTTTAAATTAAACTTTGAGTTTGTTTAGGGTCCGACAGGCGGATCCAAACACGTATCTAAAAGCGCATGTAACAAGGACTCAACACACCGTGTGACCATACCGTAAAGGACCTTAAAGGAGTTGTCTCCCTACAGAGTTTCACAGAATGCATGAATGAAATACTCTGTCACTTCCTGGTTCAGACTGACTAATTTGCATACACTCCATGCTCTGTGCTTTCAGTTGCTAATAGACCCAGATTAGCTAAGAAGCTTTTTCAAACTGCTCCCAAAGGTTTTTTAATCTGATCCCCAAAACAAAAGCCCTAATTACAGTTCTGTTTATTTTACATAAATCAAGCTTTTTACTGCTCAGCAGCACTGACACTGCTGAGACCTGTGTGATGACATCACTCACTGTTATCTCATTGAACAAACAGCAGGGGAGAATGTTTACATCGTTACTGAGGGAACTGAAATGCCAGTGGGGTCATAAATTAAACTGTATCTCCAAAAAAGGGCAAATAATTTTGGAAAAAGTCTTTATTTGTATTTTTCCATACAATTTGAAAGCTATTCTTTGTAGCGAGACAACCCTTTTAAATTTGGAACACAGGTGAAACTCGGGTTGTTTAAAAAACACATGAATTTTTATTTCTGCCTGAGTTTTTGATGCACATGAGAAATGTAACATGTAAACCCAAGCCTAAGGTTACAGCATCTTTAAAAAAAAATAAAAAAAATCAGTGGGTGGGGTTACAGGTCCTGCACCTCTATAAGCAACAAGTCCTGGATACCCAAGTTTATAGTAATAGGGTTAATTGTGGTATAGCAATTAGATGTGCTTAGCCAGGGTTGCTGGTGCAGTTGCATGTCACAGAGCCCATCATTCATAATCCTTTCCTCACTCCCAGTAAAAGAAACAAGCACACAATTAGTAGGGTCATAACAATGTCCTATAAAACATAAACAGCAGCCTCTGCTGCCACTCTCCGTCACTCTCCAGCTGGGCCCTGTCATGTACTAGGTGGAGCTGTCACAAAGTTACTGCACCTCCACTGCTGCCTCTGCCAGAGTCATTAGTTAGCAGGGTCCTGTTGAAGACTCAATTCAGGGAGATGGGTTACATCTGTTCCAAGCTGAAGTAGTGGGAGGCGAGCAGCGGTCATTAGTAATTATTTACACCAGTGGCTGAGAAATGAACTGGAATAAATTCACCTGCCCACAGTTACTCACAGAAAAAAATTCTGTCTGTCTCTATTAAAATGTATAACTAGATGAGACAGAAAATCTCTGTGTTTGTTGCTGTGATTTTCCAAAATTGCTGCAAAACCAATGTGTTTTTATTGGTGAAAATTGTGGCAAAAATAGCATAACTGCCAGCTCTAAACCTAGGTTTTTGCCATGTTTGCCTGTTCTTTTTAAATGTTAAAGGGGTTGTCTCACTACATTGATTCATCTTATCTCAGTCCTGTTTTCTTGGTTTCATTTTGAATTCAGGGGCTGTTTTACTGGCTTCCCCTAGGCTCAGTAGAAGCCAGGTCTGTAGCTATATGACCAGTGCGGCAGCCTATCAGTGAGAGATCAAACAGGTCTGTAGCTATAGCAAAACCCGAGGAGCTGGTGCAGCCCATACAGAGAGGATATCTCAGAATGGGGTGGGAATTGCTGTTAATGGACATAACTAAAAAGGACCTGTTTTTTAAAATTTTTAACATAAAAAGCATCCTTTGTATAAAAAACCCTTTTTAAATTTTTAATTTCCCTTTTTTTTTTTTTTTTAAACATATCCATAGGTTTTTCCCGAGAAACCCCAAGACTTTTTTTGGGTTTTCCCCTTTAACATCTTTCCTTTTTCCCAGGACCCTTTTTTTTGTAGTGAACCAACAAATCATTATAATTTTTCTGTTAGGATCTTGTCGGATTGTTTTTTATTGTTTTTTTTTTTTTTTTTTTTTTTTTTTGTGATTCTATGCAAACTGGATGCTTCAGGATAGGCATTTTTGAAAATTGTAATTTCATTTTCATCATAGAAATAGAGCTCCCATTTAAGAAAAAGGGCAATGGGTTGTTCAAAAAATTTTAACAAAGAAAAAGTGTTGGAATCTAAATCCTCCCCAAGATGGCAGGCATTGCACAATTCCATATTTCACTGCTTAAAATAGTACTCAGTAGTTTTAGCTGAAACCTTTTTTTTCCTCTTTTTGGCAAAAAAAAACATTTTTTCCAACAAAAAGGTTTTTGGGGTTACTTCTTATAATACTTCTTCACGTTAAACCTAAAAAGTGTCACATGAAGTAACACGAAACGCATTGTTGGGACATGATTTTTATGCTGCCAATGAAGGAACATTGGTTCCACCTATCTGCTGAGGGCTAAATTAAAGGGCATTAAAATTATTTCAAAACAAGGCATTGGCAAAAAAGAATGATAGTTACGTTTTTAAAAAAATGAAAGCCCAACCTAAAACCCAAAATGCAACAAATAAAAAAAGGGCATTTTATAAAATAAAAAATTTTTAAAAAACTCCCCTTAAGCGTGCTTTCAGACAGCATGGTTTTGGTGCATGTTTTTTTTGCAGAAAGGGAAAAAGCTTTAAGGGGAGACTTAGAAGGAAGGGGCCTTAAAAGGGGAAATTCGAGTCTTTTTTTTCAGTGTATAAATGCACATGAATGTATGAAAGTTTTTTTAATGCATTCATAAATGGAGTCAAAATTTTTGGAAGGGCCCCTTTTGTCTGTGTGTTGGGGCCATTACAAAATTTTAGGCCATTGGGAAAATCACCTAACATGTAAAAAAATTTTTAAAGATAGCGGGAAATAAGAGAAAATTCTTTAAAAATTAAAATTTTAAAGGGAATAAAAACTAGGGGTATGATCTTGCGTAAATGGACCACAGGACCCCGCAAAAACCTGGGGGTGTGCCCACTTTTGCTGTTTTAAAACAAAATAGGGGAAAAGCACAAAAAAAAAATTTTAAAATTTTAAATTTTAGTAAAAATTTAAAAAATTGGGTAAAATCTGGGGGCAAAAACACAGTGGGTTTAATTTAAGGGAAAAATTTAAAGTTTTAAAGATTCTTTTAAAAATTTAAATGCATTTTATAGAGAAAATTTTTAAATTTTTGAGATTTTTAAAATTTTTTTAAAATTAATTTTATATGTTTAAAATTTTTTTTAAAAATTTCAAAAATTTAATTTTATGAATTTTTGATATTTATCAAAAATTTAATTTTTTTAATATTGAACGGGAAAAAGTTAGAAAAAAAGGGGGTTTTTTGGGCCCTAACACAAATCTACCCCCAACTCGCCCTCGGGCACGGGCAGATCACTTTGAAAATAGGTCGCGTTTTTCGAGCATTAATGCGCCTATTTTTTGCCGAACAACTTTCCATAAAAAATGTCTAATATTAACGGTGGTGACCAAAAGCCCCCAGAACCAAACCCCCCGAATGCCCCCCCCATTTTTTGGGACATTAGAAAGTGTTGGGATCTTACAAACAAATTTTTTAAACAATTTTATTAGGGGCCCTTAGACACGTAGAAAGGGCCCCTTTTTCCCCCCAGAAAAGGTGAAAAAACCGATCAAAAAATTTCTCCCTAATTGTTGGGGCAATTTTTGCAAAAAAAGCCCCCCAAAAAAAGCACTTCATGAAAACACCCTTTAAATTTTTGGGGCTGAAGCACACCAGGGGGGAAGAAACCCCGGAAACACTGGGGGAGGGACAAACCCTGAAGGCTTCGGGAAAGGGAAACAAAGCTATGGCCCAAAAATAAAATGACCCAACAACTTCCCTGAAAAATTTCCGTACCCTAATAGTGTCCCTGATGCCAGACCCCCTAAATCCTATTCTGTCCCTGATACATCCCTAACAATTTTCCTAGGCTACAATTGATATGAAGAAGCTGGCACCAAACAGGACCTGGGAATAAACAGCCCTGACAAGTGACACAGAGCAACTTAAAGGGGTTGTCTCACTACAAAGATTAGCTTTCAACATGTAGGGAACTGTAAATCAAGACTTTTTCCAAATACATTGCTCTTTTGCTTTACCTTGGTAAGAAGGTATGAAAGATTTTATCTGCTCTGTGTGCACACAGGTTTATCTGGTTACTGTCTTGCTCTCCCCTTATCTCTCTGTTCTTTGTCTTATCTGATAGCAGGGAGTAACATCACCAAAAGTCAGTACAAGACACTGCCAGGCAGCTTCAGAACAGTGTGTCTTTTCTAACAAACAAAGGAAATAAATTTTTTAATTATTTTGTGCTCTGAAGCCTTCTACACTATAGATTACTTCTCCTGCTGACTCAATGTCAGTGCAATTAGCAGAGGTTATATGCTAATCAATGCTATAGAATCACCCACAGCCTAGCCAGGAAGAGACAGGAAGCATGAATCTAAAGCTGCATGTGGCTCTGTGAAACAGCATGGTGAGAAAACCCCTTTAAATATAACCAGAAATAGAAGGGAAAGCAAGGCCTCTAAATAACTGGTTAAGCAAACTAAGCAGATTACTAGACATAATGACTAGAACTGGAGCAAACAGAACATAACGAAGATAATAGCTTATTCCTAGCCACCATCTCTCAGGATATACACTATACTATACACCTAGTTGCCAACCTAAGGAGCTTTATTGAGGCTAAGGGTATGTTCAAACGGCTGATTTGGACGCCTAATTTTCAGCGTCCAAATCAGCGTCAAAACTTTGTTTAAAAAGTGCCTCAAAAGTGCCTTTTCAGATGAGGTTTTGATAAAATTTTGGACGAGGTTTTCCAACACTCTTTTTTTTCTGAAACAATTATACAAATTAATAGCCAGGACAAAAACCATGACGAGAAACTTGTCAAAACCCGTCTAAAAACGTTTCAAAACGCGAGGTTTTGAAGCTCTCCATTGATTGCTATGGGAATTTTCAGTGCTGAAAACATGACAATTCTTTTTCAGCACCTAAAATAGCTTCCAAAGAAAGTGCCTAAATCGCGCTTAAAAACCTCATCATGTGTAAACTACAGGGCTGTTCCTAGGCTGAATTGCACCCAGGGTGAGGTGAGGAAATTCCTCACCCCCACCCCCGTAACATAATGTGCCACGATACGACAAAGTGCATCACCATCAACCAAAGCCAAAATATTCAAAAAACTTTAACACAATGTGCTATGTATAAAATTGCTAAATAATAGTCATACAGTTATCAAAAAACACTGCATCACAAAACTAGAATCCCAAGGTTAATATTACCAATGTCCAACTAAGACCACATATCACCAGCACATACTAATCGAATAATATTGCAACAGCACAACCACATATCACCACCACACAGTGAATGAATACCGCCACACCATGACCACATATTTCCACCACATACTGACTGAATTATACTGCCACACCCTGACCACATATCACTGCCACATGGTGACTGAATAATACAAGTATGAACAAGAAATTTTCAGCAGTGTTACGACTAAGGGCCATCTAACTGGCCTGAAACGCGTCAACAAGATTTAGTGTTTCTGTGATTTTAAAATCTTTTTTACTTTTGTCCAATAAAGTGCGTTTTTTTAACCCACCAACTTTTTCTAATTTACCCCGAGCACGAGTGCTGAAAATTTCTTGTTCATACTTCTGCTTTGGATCCTGCAGTCGGATACCTACCTCTCTTCAGTACACCGTGTGTGGAAGGGGAGCAGTCAGATCCTATATGGACTTCAAATGCCGGTGAGCGTTTTCTGTTTTCTTTTTACTGAATAATACACCATACTTTTTTTTTTAAATAAAAATTTTGTGACAAAGCAATTTACAAACTTTTCAGATCAAAACAAATTCCAAACTTTTCAGATGTATAAAGTATTAACATTCAAGCAAGAACACATATATTTACTAGTACATTCTTTTTATGATATGTTTTGTTATAAGTTTTTATTGCATATACCATACCATTACTGAATATAAGCCATTATACTACAACCAATATTAGTGGCATACAAAGTGGCCCAGAAACCAGTTTCTAACCTCATGCCCATTCTTGGCCAGAACAAAATAATAAAGTGAATATACAGTAAAAAAGTTTTGCAATCCAGGGGTGACTTTAATTACCCAGGAGACGTCCCTCTGAAGAGTTTGTGTTTCACTTTTCCTCCTTCCTCCCCATCCCTGTCCCCCCCCACAACCCCCTATGAAATATGTCCACTTCCCCCCAGCAAATGAACTCCCCCCCCCTTCACTGTATAGAATATTAACAAAAACCAAACATCCTTAGACCCTTCTTTCACTTTATTCAGCCACTTTCTCCCTTACCAAAATTCTTTCCCTCTGTTAAGAAACTCCCCCCAACCGAATGGGAATAAATTAACCCTTATGTCCCCATACAACAGTAAAAGTGGCCCCCCAAAACCGCTAAATGGGGCCTCCCTAATTTTTGGTCCACCATTTTTAGAGTCCCCTTGAATTTTGTAAACCAAACATAGAAACAAAGCCAAATTAAATTTCCCCCTAAAGAGACCAAGTTATTTTAGGATAAACAAGCCCAAAAACTATGGTAGTAGTCTTTTAGAATTAGGTAGGTGGGGTCAATAAGCGAAAAATACCCAATTAGGAAAGAGTTTATGGGTTACCCCCCCCCAAATAAGGTATTAGGAGATGATACCTCGGTCCCCTATTTTTAAGTAGAATAGTGATAAAGTTTTTTATAATTATAGGCCCCCCCCCCAATAAGATAGAGAAATATAGATCCCTATTATGTAGTTAATATAAGTCCCCCCCCTGTTAAATGTAATTTATTTTGTGCCCCCCCTGTAGCCAAGTAGAAAATGCCCAACCCTGTAAAAGCCAGTACAATTGCCCCCTGTTCAGCTTGGTAGAAGCTCCCTATGGCCCCCAGGGTAAAGTTGCCCCCCTGTTAGCCCATGTAAAGTTTTGCCCCCCCCCGTAAAGCATCCCCCAAACAAGTCCCACCCCCCCCCCCCCAGTAAAAAAATTGCCTCCTGCAAATTGCCCCCCAGTAAAAGTTTAGTCCCCCCTGCAGAGCCAGTTTAAGTTTGGCCCCACACTGTAGCCAGTAAATTGGCCCCCTGTAAAGCCCAAGTAGTAATAGCCCCCTCCCTGTAGCCAGGTTAGTTTATGCCCCCCCTGTAAAGACCAGTAAAGGTAGCCCCTCAGATCAAGTACATTGGCACCCCTGTAACCCAGTAAATGCCCCCCGTAAGCCATTAAGTAGCCCCCCTCCTAGCAAGTAAAAGTTAAGCCCCCCCTGGAGTATAAAAAGCAGTAAAATTGCCCCCTGTAATGCCCTTAAAGTAGCTCTCTACCCCCCTGTAGAAAAATAGGAAAGCCCCCAGGTAGTCCATAAGTAAAGCCCCCCTAAATCCCCCATAAAAAGTATTAAGCCCCTGTAAAATCGCCCATAATTAAGCCCCCAAGTAAGAAGCCACAGGTAAAATGCCCTCTGTAAAAACAGCCAGAAAGTTGCCCCCCTGTAGGCCAGTTAAAATTTTTGCCTCCCCTGTTTAAGCCAGTAAGTACCCCCTTGTTAAGCCCAATACAAAGGTTTTGCCGGCCCCCCTGTAAAAGCCAGTAAATTCAAATTGCCCCTGTTAAGCCAGTTAAGTTAGGCCCCCAGTAAAAGCCAGTATATAAAAGCCCCCTGGGGTTAAAAGCCAACAAGTTGCCCCCCGTATAATAGCCATAAAAATTTTGGCCCCTGTAAGCCAGTAAGTTGCCCCCCCCCCCTGAAGCCAGTAAAGTTAAAAGCCCCATCCACTGTACAGACGAGAAGTACAAGCCGCCCTGTAGCCCAAGGTGATTAACCCCACTGTAGCCCCCCTTAGAAAATAGGTAAGCCCCCCCTGTGAAAAGTCCATTAAATATAGTACCTCCCTGTGAAAAACCCAAGTAAAGTAAGCCCCTGTATCCCAGTAAAGTAAGCCCCATGGTAAGGCCCAGTAAAAAAATGGGGGCCTCTAGGGAAAGCCCCCGCCCAGGGTAAAGTATGCCCCCTCTGTAACCTAGTAAAAGTATCCCCTTGGTAGCCAGTAAAATAGCCTCTCTGTAAACCCAGGAAGTTTTAGCCCACCCTCCTTTTAGCCATTAAAGTACCCCAGTGGTAGCCAGGTAAAAGTATGGAAGGACCCCCTTGTAAAAAGCAAAAAGGTAAATAGGCCCTTGGTGACTGCCCCAGTTTAAAAGTAAGCCCCCCCCCGGTCAAATACCAGTATAAAATAGTGGGCCCCATGTTCAGCCAGTTAAAAATAAAAAACTTAGCCCCTGTAAAAAAGCACATTAAGTTGCCCGCTGTAGTGCAAGAAGTAAATTGCCCCTGGAAAAGACCCAGTAAATGTGTAGTCCCCATTATCAGCCCTAAGTAAGAGCCCCCCACCCCGTAGCCAAATAAAATTTTCCCCCTTTGGTACCGAGTAAAAATTTAGAAGCCCCCTCTATTTAGCCCAGATTAAGTTAACCCTCTTTTAGCATTAGGTAGGTTGTCCCCCCTAATAAGGCCCCCAGTGAAAATTAGCAACCCTAAAAGCCCAGGTGGAATATTGCCCCACTGGTACATCCAGTAAGTAAACCCCCTTGGGTAAGAGAATCCCCGTAAAAAAAATTGCCCACTCTAAGAAGCCCAGAAAATTTTTGCCCCCCCCCCTGCAAAAACCCAGTTTGAAATTTTGTGCCCCCCTGCAAGGTGTGCAAGGGCGAGGGAAGCAGTGCCAGTAAGTAAGGCCCCTCTGTTAAAGCCAGTTTTTAAATAGGCCCCCTGTAGCCAGTAAGTAATGCCCTCCTGTAAAGACCCAGAAAGTAGCCCGCCATTGTAAGCCAGTCAAGTAAAGCCCCCCCTTGTAGCCATAACCAGCCAAAGCCCCCCCCCTGTAAGCCCCAGTAAAAACAAATTGCCTCCTGTAAGCAAGTAAGTAGCCCCCCCTCCTAGACCAGGCAAATATTGAGCTCCCTGATTAACCCCGTAAAAAAGGGTAAAAAAGCACCCCCTGGTAGCCAGTAATAAAATCGCCTTCTTTAGCCCCAGTAAGATAAAATCCCCTCTGTAGCCAGTAAAGATGCCCCCTGTAAAAGGCAGGGTAGTTTTTGTTTTCCCCCCCTCAAGCCCAAGTACAAAAGAAGCCCCCCCTTTTTAGCCCCATTTAAATAGCTAACGTAAAAGCCCGTAAGTAACCCCCTCCCACTTAACCCAGGTTGTAGCCAACCCCGAAGTCCAGTAAATTTTGCCCCCCTGTTTTAGCCCAGCAAGAAAGCCCCCCCCTGTAGGCCACCTAAACTTGCCCCCTGTAGCCCAGAAAGTATTACCCTCCCCTGGGTTAAAGCCAGTAAAGGTTTATCCCCCTCTTAAGCCATTAAGTAAAGCCCATATAGCCAGGATAAAGCAGCCCCCCAGTAAGGACAGTAAAAAATGCCCCCCTATATGCCCCATTTAAGTAAAGCACCCCCCCTGGTAAATAGCCCAATTTAATTAGGCCCCACCTGAGTTTAAACCCGAAGGTAAAAAGCCCCCCCATGTAGCCCAGTTAAAACTGAAAACAGAACCCCTGGTAGGCCCAGTAAAAAATTAGTCTCCCCCTGTGAAAAAAATCCCAGGTAAGGTAGCCCCTGGTTTTTTCGCCCAGTAAAAGGAGTTTAGCCCCCTGTAGCCCCAGTAACTTTATCCCCCAGTTAATACCCGTAAATATAAAAAGCCCCCCCCCCAGTAGCCAGTAAAATTTGGCCCCCCCCCTGTTAGGGCTATGGCCATAAAAATGAAGTGCCCTCCGCTGTAGCCCCAGTTAAGTAGCACCTGGTTTTAAAAAATAGCCCATAAATAAAGCCCCCTTTGTTTTGGGACAGTCCCCGTAAGCCCCCCCCTCTGAGTAAAATCCATAATTGGCCACCCTGAAAAAAGCCCAGTAAAAATTGGCCCCCCCCTGATACCCCAGATAAGGTTAGCCCCTGTTAAAAACCATTAAAAATTGGGGGCCCCCCCTGGGTTAGCCAGTAAGTAAGCCCCTGAACCCCAGTAAAGATTTAGAAGCCGACCCCCCGCGCAAAGTAAGTTTATAGGCCCCCTAATAGTGATTCCCTCCAGTAAGTTTTAACCGCCCTGTATTGGCCAGTAAAAAATTGCCCCTGTCCTGTGGTACCCCAGGTAAGTTAAGCCTACCCCGTGTTTTTTAAGCCCATAACTTTTTAGCCCCTTGGATTAACCAAGTAAAGTTTAGTCCTCCCTGTAGCCAGTTTAAAGTTATAAATAGCCCTCAGTGTCCAGTAAGTTATTAAATCCCCTCAGTAGCCCCATTTAAGTAAGTCCCTCCTGTATCCGAGCAATTGGCATCCCCCCCCCACACCCAGTAAAGTCCAGTAAAATTATTTATTTATACCCCCCAAGTAGATCCCCAGAAATAGCTTTCCACCCCTGTAGCCAGTTCAAAATTTTGCCCCTGTAAAATAAAGCTGCCCAGTAAAATATGGATTGGGGCTGCCCCCTGGTATAGCCCAGTAAATAGCCCCCCCCAGTTAAAGGCCAGTTAAATATTACCCCAGTGTAGTAGCCCCACCCATTAAATTGCTCCCCTTAAACAGCCAGAACAACTTGCCCCTGTTAAAGCCCCAGTAAAAATAAGCCCCCTGTTTAAGGCCTAGGTAAAAAAAAATATTTCCCCTGAAAGGCCCAGTAAAATTTTTCCCCTGTAACGCCCCCAATAACAAATTTTTTTCCCCCTGTAAGCCCAGAAGGAAAATCACCCACCCTGTTAAAGCCTGCCTTGGGTAAGTAGACCCCCTGGTAAAGTCCAGAAATTTGCTATCCCCCTGTTAGCCCAGTAAGTAAAAGCCCCCTGTTGCCAGTAAATTTGCCCCCTGTAAAAAAAAAGGCCAGGTAAGTAAGCCCCCCCCTTGTAAGTCAGTAAATTTATCCCCCCCCATGATAAAGCCCCAGTAAAAAATAGCCCCCCCTGTAGCCCATTAAAAAAATTGGCTCCCCAGAAAGGCCCATTAAATTGCCAAAACTGTAAGCCAAGAAAGAAGCCCCCCTCAAGCCCAGTTAAAAATAGCCCACCATGGTATCCCAGAAAATTGCCCCCTGTAAACGCCACCCAAGTAATAATCGCCTTGTAGCCAGAAAAATTGCCCCCTAGGATAGGCCAGTAAAAAAGTATCCCGCTGTCAGCCCAGTGAAGTAGCCCCCCTGTAGCCCCCCCCAGTTAAAGTAGCCCCCTCCTGTACAGCCAGTAAATTGTTGCCCCCTTTCCTTTAGCCAGTAAGGTAGCCCCCCTGTTTGACAAATAAGCCAGTTAAAAAAAAAAAATTTCCCCCTGGTAGCCAGTAAGTAATGCCACTGTTACCAGTAAAAAATATTAAATAGCCCCCTGTAGCCCATTTAAAAAAAAAAAATGTTAAACCCCCCCTGTAGCCAGTTAAGTAAAGCCCTGGTGGGTAAAAGCCCAGTAAGGTAGCCCCCCTGGGTGTGTTAACCCCAGTACATAAGCCCCCCCCTTAATGCCAGTAAAATTTGGCCAACCCCTGGGGGTAAAGCCATAAAAAATTGTGCCCCCCCCCAGTGTCGCCAGGAAAAGTTAGCCCCCCTGTAACCCAGTAAAAAATTTTGTGTCGCGTGTCTCTGTAAGCCAGTAAGTTTAGCCTACCTGTAGCCCCAGTAAAAGTAGCTCCAGGTAAAGACACAGTAAAAAAGTAGCCCCCCCCCCCTGCAAGCCAAGGTAAAAGTAATCCCCCACATATAGGGTCCAGTAAGTTTGCCCCCTGTAGCCAGTAAACATTAGCCCCCTCTGTTGGCCCAGTAAAAAGTATCCACCCTTGTACGTGCCCAATTGAAGTAGCCCTTCTGTAGCCAGCAAGTTTTTATGGCCCCCCCCTGTATAACCCCAGTAAAATTTCCCCCATGTATGTCCGTTAAAAATTGGCGCCTCCTGTAGACCCAGAAAAATAAGTCCCCACCCCTGTTTAAAAGCCAGTTAAAATTGCCCCTTAAAGCCAGTAAAAAGTATCCCCTCCTGGTAGGCCAGTATAAGTATAAGCCCCCCCCTGGAAAAAGTCACAGTAAAATATCCACCCAGTAGCCCCAAAAGTAAAAATAGCTCCCTGTAGCCCAGTAAATTTTAGCTCTGAAGCCAGTAAAATTGACAACTTGTAAGGCCCCCACAGAAACGAAGTAATCCCCCACAGCTCCAAGTAAAAAAATTTGCCCCCCGCCCCCAGTAAATCCAGTAAAATGCCCCCTGAATAAGCCAGTAATGAATCCCCATTTTAGGCCCCATAAATTGGGCAGCCCCCCCTGTAAGCCAATAAAAAGTTTAAAATCCCCTCAGTTCAATCCAGTAAGTAAATACCCCCTCTGTAAGCCATTAAAATGTCAGCCCCCTGTAAGCCAGGAAAGTTTAAGCCCCTCTGTCAAACAGGGTAGCTCCAGTAAATTTGCCCTCCCTCCTGTGGGGCCCAGGGTTAAAAGTAAGCCCCTGGTAAAATCCCCAGTTAAAAATTGCCCTTGTAGCCAGTAAAAGTGATAGTCCCCCTGTTTATAAAGCCACAAGTAAGTATCCCCTCTGTGGGGGCCCAGTAAGTATCCTCCATGTAAAAAGCCCCGCTCATTACAGATAAGCTCGCACCTGTGTAAAAGCCCCCAGCAAAGGTAATTGGCCCCCCCTGTATTCCCAGTCAAAATTTTTCCCCTGTAAAGCCAGTTAAAATGCCCATCCCTGTAGCCCCAGTAAATTAATTTGCCCCTTTGTAGCCAGTAAAAAAATGCCCCCTGTAGCCCCAGTAAATTTTGCTCCTGGTAAAGCCAGGTAAAATTGCCCCCCCCCTGTAGTAGCCATAAAAATTGCCCCTGTTAGCCCAGTAAATATTGGCCCCCTGTAGTCCCAGTAAATTAGCCCCCCCTTGAAGCCCCAGGTTAAAATTGCCCCTGTTAGCCCAGTAAATAGCCCCTTGGTTAGCCAGTAAATTTTATTCCCCCTGTTATGCCAGTAAGTATTTCCCCAGTAGCCCCTGTAAGTAGCCCCCTTGTAGCCCCCAGTTAAAATTGGCTGTCCCTGTAGCCAGTAAGTAGCCCCCCTGTATCCCATGTAAAAAATTTGGGGGGCCTCTGTAAGCCCAATAAAGTAGCCCCCCTGTAGTCCCCAATTCAAAAAAATTTCCCCTGTTAGGGCCATTTAAAAAAATAGCCCCCCTGTAAAGCACCCAGTAAAATTGCTACCCTGCAATAGCCACCATTAAATTGTGCAACTGTAGGCCAAGAAAAATTAGCCCCCTCCAGCCCAGTAAAATATGCCCCGTATAAAATCCAGTTAAAAAATTGGGGCCCCTGGTTAAATGCCCAGTAATTGATATCCCATGTAAAAGCCAGTAAATTTGCCCCCAGTAGCCAGTAAAGTAAAATCTCCGCGAGTGAGCGACACACACACACAGACACCCAAGAACAACCATATACCCACCGAGCGCAGTCTCAATAGCGGCCCTCTCGAGACTATGTGGTGGAGGTGTCACACACATTCTATCACCAACATTACTGTCCTTACTTGCGTGTACAGGGCGGGGGGGCGGGGTTGGGGGGGGGGGGTGAGGGGGGGAGGGGGAGGGGTGGCGGGTCCCTACGTAATGGTTATAAGGGGAGGAGAGGGGGGGTGGGCGCGCGGGCGGGACTGGGAGGGTGGGGCCCAGGCCATAAGGGTTTAATCCCACTGTAGCCCAGTAAATTGGGGGGCCGTGTGCCCCCCTTGTGTAGCGACCCAGGTTAACTAGGGTAAAGCCCCCCCTGGTAGCCCGCCCAAGTAAAAGGTTTTAAAGCCCCTGGGTTGTAGTAGCCCATTAAAAGTAAGCCCCCCTGTTAAGCCAGGTAAACATAACCCCCTTTAGCCCAGTTGAATAGCACCCTTGTTTTTAAGCCAGTTAAAATAGCCCCTGTAGCCAGAAAGTTGTAGCCCCCCCCCATGGTAACCAGTAAAATGTGGTGGGGCCACCCTTGTTAAGGCCAGTAAGTAATAAGCATCCTGTTAGCCACCAGTAAGTATGCCCCCTGCCAAAGCTAAGTAAGTAGCCCCCTAAATAGTCACCCCCAGTAAGGTTGGGGCCCCCCTGTGAAGCCCCCAGTTTAATTTTGCCCCCCCTCCTGTGGGGCCAAGTTTAGTAGCCCCCCAGTTTAGCCCCAGTAAAAATTGGCCCCTCTGTGGCCCAAATTAAAAAAGGTTATCCCCTCGTAAGCCATTTAAAGTAGCCCCTTGGTAAAGCCCATCCAATAAAAAACGTTAGCCCCGTCCCTGTAAAGTCCAGTAATTTTCCCCCCAGGTTACACAAGTAAATTGCCCCAGTTTAAAGGACACCAGGTTAAAAATCAAAGGCCCCCCCTGGTTAAAAGGCCCAGTAAAATTTGGCCCCCCTGTAATCCAGTAAAGTAATAGCCCTCCTGTAAAATAATCCCAGTAAGTTTAGCCCCCCCTGTTTTTAATAGTCCCAGTAAAGTTTCCCCCTGTAGGCCCCCAGTATAAAAAATAAGGCATCCCTGGATATGCCCAGAAAATTGGCTCCTGAAGCCATGTAAAATTGGGCAAAAAAACTGTAGCTCGAGAAAAGTTAAGCCCCCTCAATCCAGTAAATTGCCCCCTGATTCAACTCCCAGTACTAAATTGCCCCTGTAGTCCCCAGTAAGTTAGAATCCCCATGTAAGCCCAGTAAAAAACCCCCTTGTATGTCCAGTTAAAAAGGAATCCCTCTGTTACCAAAAGTTAAAATAATCCCCTCAGGTAAGCCCAAGTAAAGTAGCCCCCTGGTAAGCTCAGGTTAAGTAGCCCACCCTTCCCCAGTAGCCCAGTAAAATTGTGTCTTTTCCTGGTTATGCCCAGTTGCAAGTAAGCCTCCGTTGTTATCTCCACTAAAAATGGGCCCCTCCATGGTAGCCCAGTAAGTAAGCCCCCCCTTTGTACCAGTTAAAATTTGGTTCCCCCCCCTGTAAAGCCAGTAAGTAAGCCACGTAGTCCAGATAAATGGGCAAACCCGCTGTGTAAAAGCGGCCAGTATATGTAGCCACCCCCTGAAAAGTCCAAGTATAAGGTAAGCCCGCCCCCCTGGTAGCCATTAAAACGAACCCCCCCTGTAATTCCCCCAGTACGGTAACGTAAAAAGCCCCCCTGTTAGCCATTAATATTGCAAAAACCCTGTATCCAGTACGTAAAAGCCACCCCCCCGTTCCCCCCCGCCAGTAAAAATTCCCCCCCTTTGTAAGCCTAAGAAAGTAGCCCCCCCTTAATACCAAGTAAAAATTTTGCCCCCCCCCTGTTAAAAAAGCCAAGTTAAGTAGCCCCCTTTTATTCCCCCCCCCCCCCAGTAAGTATGGCGGCCCTGTTAAAAGGCCATTAAATTTGCCCTCCCCCTGGGCCCCCAGATAAAGTAAGCCCCCCCCCTGTAGCTCAGAAAGTCGCCCCCTTGTAGCAAGAACAAGTAATCCCCCACCCTCCCCCTGTAGTGAGCCAATTAAAGAGAGGTATACCCCCCCCCTATAGCCCAGTCAAAGTTTGCCCCTCCCTGGTAAAAGTCCAGTTAAGAAATATTCCTCACTGTAGCAACAGTAAAAAACAAATTGAGCTTCCATGTGTCCCAGTAAAAAATTGCCCCCCCCGTTAAAAGACGCCAGTTAAATTGGCCCCCCCTTGTAAGGGGCCCCAGTAAACAAAGCCCCCCAGGTAGCCAAGTATAAAAATTATTCCCCTGTAAAGTGCCAGTATATCCCCTCCTGTTAGCCATAAGTAGCCCCCTGTAGCCAGTAAAAAAATTGGGCTTCCTGTATGCCAGTTAGGGTTAAGCCCCCTGTAGCCCAGTAAATTGCCCCCCCTTTGTAAAGCCAGTAAGTATAGCCCCCCCTTTGTTATAGTCCCCCCCAATTAAATATCCCCCTAGAAGCCAGTAAAATAGGGCCCCCCTCCAGCCAGTACAAAAAAATTGCCAAAAACTGTAGCCAGTAAATTCGTTGCCCCTGTACCCAGTAATTTTAATAATCCCCCATTGTAAGCCAGTAAATGGCCCCCCCAGTAGTAGCCCCAAGTAAAGTACCCCTCTGTTCGCCAGTAAAAGTAAAAGCCCCCCCCTTGAAAAAAGCCAAAGGTAAAAAGTAAATCCCCCTCAGTAAGCTAGTAAATTGCCCTATTTTCCCCTTGGTAGCAGTACAAGTTAGCCCCCCCAGTAGCCCATAAAAAAATTTTTGGCCCCCCCGTAAGCCAGTAAGGTTTAGCCCCCCTGTAAGCCAGTAAATTTTCCCCCCCTGTTAAAAGCCCAGTAAAGTTTACCCAACAGGTAGCCCCCCAGTAAAATTTTAGCCCCCCCTTAAAAGCCCAAGTAAAGTTGTTACCCCACTGGTTTTGCCCAAGGTAAAAAAACAGTCCCCTCCATGTAAAAGCCAAGTAAAATATAACCCCCCCTGTTATACCCAGTTAAATTTGTCCCCCCTTTGCAAGAAGACCAGTTAAAAAAAATTGATTATGGCCCCCTTTTTTATAGCCCCGTAAGTTATAGCCCCCCAGTAGCCCAGTAAATTGCCTGCGCTTGTTTATGCCTTTAATTTTAACCCCCCCTGCAAGCCAGTAAAAGGTAGCCCCCTGTAAACAAGCCAGTAAGTAAGCCCCCCCGTGTAGACAGGTAAAGCAAGCCCCCCTTTAGCCCCATAAAAGTAGCCCCCTGGCCATGCATGAGTTAAATTGCCCCCCCTGGTTAAACCCTGAAAGTAGCCCCCCCTCAAGCCCCCAGTAAATTTGCCCCTGTAAAAATCCACCAGTTAAAATTTTGGCCCCCTGGGGAAGCCAGTAAAACAAGTAAAAGCCCCGCCCTGACAAGTAAGAGTCCCCATTAAAAATTGGGCCCTCTGGTATCCCAGTTAAAGTAAGCCCCCCCCTGTAAGCCCAAATTAAATTTGGACCCCTTATAGTAGGGCGAAGTCGCCAGTAAATTGCCCCCTTGATCCGCGCCAGTAGTAAGCCCCCCCTGGTAACAAGGCCAGGGTAAATAAAAGCCCCCCTGTTATTTTAGCCGCCAGTAAATTGGGACCCCCTGTACACCCAATTAAATTGCCCCCCCGTGTCACCAGCAAAGCCCCAGTAAAAATTTGGCCCCATTACACAATTTACCAACCATCCCAAAATATAAGGACAATTTATACCCAGGTAAATTAAGAAGCCCCCCCGGTAGCCGCAGGTAAAATGGGCCCACTGTTAGCCCAGTAAAAAAATTTGGATTTGCCACCGCAATTGACCCCCCCCCAGTAACGTAAGCCCTGAGATAAGAAAACAGGTAGCAGCATGCTCCCCCTGTAGACGCAGGAAGCCCCAAAGCCCCCTGGTATGAAAAAAAACCCAGTAAGATATTAAATGGGGCGCCCCCCTTGTAAGCCTAAAAGAAAAATGCCCCCTTCAGTCAAAGTAAAAAATAGCCCCCCTGTTAATGCCCCATTAAAAATTGCCCCCTCTCCCTGTTTAACAATTAGAGAGTGCACATGTAAAAAACATACAAAGTGAGAGAGGCGAGGTAAGACAAAAACCGTTCCTGCCCCCCATTCTCCCTGTAATGTACCGGAGCTGCACGCACACTAGTTTGGCAGCTGAGCTGTGAAACACTCCCACAACATTTTAAAAAGGCCAACGCAGAAGAGAAAGCCTAGTCCGATCACCGTTGATGGGTGTAACATGGTTGGGTGCCCCCAGCCGCAGCGCCCCCCCGTTAGATTTCGGGTTGGGAAAGCCATTGTTTCCCTCTGCCCCTGCACCCTAGGACACGTCCCCGGCTGGGTGGAACTACAACGTTTTTGTTTTAAAAAAAAAACAACCATAAAAGGAAACTAAATTGAAGAAATTGGTAAAAACTGGAAGCTTGATTTTTGGAGGCATTTTTTTTGTGATTCCAGGTTTGATTGTGGCCATAAACAAACCCAAATCAAATAGCTTTGTGAACAAATAACCCCATATCAGTACCCCTACTCTACTAAAAACCCTAGTTTTTTCCTGTTTGGTGCAAAACCTGGTCAGCTGGAATCTCCACCCCTAAAAAGAGGTTTGGTGGGACAGTTGTGGAAGCACATCCAGAACCCCCCCTTTGTTTTTTTATTTTAATTATTTTAGTGGAGTATTAGTTCCTTTTGACAAGGTTTTCCCCGACTGAACAGAGACTTCCCACCCACTTTCAACCCATTCCAACCAATCGGCTTTCCTTCCTACCGAGTATATAAAATAAACAAACCCTTTTTTCTAGGTTTACATGGTAAGAAAAACCTTTGTTTTTGTTTTTCCTCCTTGTGGCGGAAGAGGAAATGGCCCCCCAGCCCCTATAGGGATACCCGTAGGGCCCGTTCCTAGGCAGAAAAAATTATTTATCACTCTATGGCCCTGGAGGTGTAGAAATATTTGCCAACCACCCTCCCCCCCCTCCACGTGTTCCCCCCCGTAAACATAAATGCCGCCACAAGTGAGCATCCAAAACCCATAAAATCAAAAAAAGCCCCAAAAAGTAAAAGCCAAAAAGCATTGGACCACAAAAGGTTTTGCTAACGTGTAAAACAACTAAAAAATCAACTAGAACCATCACACAGTTTTAACCAAATAAAACACCGCTGTACAGAAACAGCGCTACAACAAAAGACCGAACCCAGAAAAAAATCCCACTACCCACTAAGAACACATTAAATCACCAACAACGAAACGGCCCGAGTAGACCTTGAAATGAAGTAACCGGTGACCGCGAAACACCCCCCATGAAACCCAAACCACATATTCACCATCACAAAAAAGTGGACCGAAAAAAAACCAAACCTGAACCCATAACGGGAGTAATAAACCATTTAAAACTAACAACCTTGATCTTACCCCACCCAACCCCCAATACAGTTGGGGGGGGAACCATACATTGAATTGATTAACCTGCCTATATACATAGGCTCTACTGCCAAAAGACCATATAGAAAAATGAATTACAGTAAAATAAACGTTATACATCTCTGTAAAGAAGATGTGTTCCCCTCGCCTTCCTCTTCTTTTCATTCTTTTTTTCCCATTCTGTTCCCCCCCCACCCCAAACGCCATGGGTGAAAACGACCACCTAACTACCCGATACACTTCTTTCCCATGTAAAAATTTAAACAAAACAAAACAACTTAGAAATCCCCCCTCCCCTTTAAAAAATCAGCAAAAACTTTTTCCATTCCTACCAAATTTCCACACTCGTTAATACAAACTCCCCCGCCAATCTAAAAAAGAACCTCCATAATGGAAAAAAGCCCCAAGGTAATAATGCCCCCCCTGTAAAAAGCCAAACGGAAAGTTTAGCCCCCCTGTTTAGCCCCATTTTGGATTGGCCCCCCCCCCTGTAGCCCCCAGTGAAAAAAGCCCCCCCACTGTTGATCCCCAGTTATGAAAATGTCCCAGGTAGACCCAGTGATGGCCCCCCACTATAAAGCCCCAGTGAATGCTACCCCTATAGACCAGTGTTGATGGGCCCCACCTGTAGCCATTGATTGCGCCCCCCCCTGTAAGCCCAGTGATACCCCCTTAAAGCCAGTTGGAATGTCCCCCCCCCCCCCCCCCCCCCCTGGTTAAGCCCTGGGATGGCCCCCCCTAGATTGAGGCCCAGTGATGCCCCCCCCATGTAAAAAAAAGGCCAGTGATTCCCCCCTATTAGCCATGGGTATCCCCCTAATCAAGCCAGTGAAATTGAGCTCCCAGTTAGCCCAGGTAAAAAAAGTAGCCCCCTGTAGCCCATTAAGAATCCCCCCTGTTAGCCAGTAACATGGCCCCCCCTCTTTATAGCCCAGTTGAAAAATGGGCCCGTGCCCCTTAGCCAGAGGATGGCGCACCTCCCAGTAAATCGCCAGTGGAAAGGTCCCCCCCCCCTGTAAAAGGCCCAGTGTGGTGAATTGGTCCCCTGTAGCCAGTGGTATAAAATGCCCCCCCTTGTAGCCCCCAGTTGAATGCCCCCCCCTGTATCCAGTGGATCCCCCCCCCTGTAATAAAAGTCCAGTGGGGATGCCCCCCCTTGTTTTAATCCCAGGTGGGAAAGACCCCCTCTCCTGGGGGTAGCCAGCCCGGAATGGGCCCGACGCCCTCTTCATTAAGCCCAGTGATGCTTCCCCCCCCCTTGGTAAGCCAGTGGAAAAATGCCCCCCCCTTGTACCAGTGATGGCCCCCACCAATGTTAAGGCCCATAGTTGATTAATGCCCCCCCCCAGGAAGCCCCACCCAGTGGATTGCCCCCCTGGGTTACCCCAGTTTTTATTGTGATCCCCGCAGCCCATTTTAAAGATTTTTGCCATCTTCTCCCCCTGTAGCCCAGTAGAAATGAAAAATGCCCCGACCCCCTGTACCCAAGTGATGTTCCCCCCCCTTTTGTAGCCATTTTGAACCTCCCTGGGTAGCCCCCATAAGATTGCCCCCCCGCTGTAGCCCAATGGGAATGGGCCCCCCTGTAAAAGCCAAGTTTTATGGCCCCTCCCTGTAGCCCACAGTTGAAGGGCCCCCCTTGTAAAAAATCCCCAGTGGATGCCCCCCTTTGGTGGCCCCCAGTTGATGCCCCCCCCGCCTGTACGTCCAAAAGTGCAGGCCCCTTGATAGCCCAAGTGATGGCCCCCCTGTAAGCCCCCAGTGGGAATGCCCCCCTGGTAAAGCCAAGTGAAAATTGCCCGTGTCCCCCCCCTTGGTATGCCCAGTGTGAATGGCCCACCCCCCTGTTATCCAGAAAGATTCCCCCTTGGTTAGCCATAGATTTGTGATGCCCCCTGTTATTACCAAGTTGGGATTGGCCCTGCTCCCTTTGTAAGCCATGTGGAAATTTGAGCCCGCTGTTAGCCAGTGGGAATTGCCCGGCCCCCCTTTGGTAAAAGCCATGCAATGCCCCCCCCCCCCGCGGCTGTAAAAGCCAAACTTGAAATTTTACCCCCCCTGTAGCCAGGTGGGATATGGCCCCCCACCCCCCTTTGTTTAAGTAATATTATAAAATAACAAAAAAAAATTAACTTTTACCCAGAAACCATCGGTAGATCCCCCCGCGCTATGCTCCAGCCTTCCCGGGACAGCTTGAGCTCGTTTGTATGGACGGGCCGGTGGGGGTAAAAAACGTCCCAACACGCCGCTTTAAACCAAAACCTTGCACCGCTAGCCTTCCGCCAGGGAATTTTCCACCCTTCGGCGGCTACAGAATGCGGCCCATCCTGCCGCCGAGGGTGGGGAATAACGCAGCCACGTCCAAACAGGGGGCCCGCAGTGGAAAGCCCGTGCGCTACTCCCTTGCCGACTCCTGGGAAGAATTAACAGGGGAGGAAAGTCAGGAACGGTGAACGATTCCCGAGCCCCGCGTATCATCCCCCCTGTAACTGAGTCAGCTTGCCTGGCTCCATGCGTCACATTGTTATGGTAGTACCTCCCGTTTGCAGAAGTGTTGAGGGGGCGCTTCTCCCTGCGGGTTTGAAGCATGGGCGGGCCGGTCCGCGGCAAAACAAAACTCCCTTGTTTCCCGCGTCCGGATGAGGAGCGGAAGCCCCATCCCTGTTTCGGCCCGCCCCGGGGCCGGTCCGCTCGTCCCCTTCCCGCCCCTAGTAATACGGCCCTAGCCCCTTGATTCTAGATTTACAGACCTTGTAAAACAAATCAAGTGGATAGATCTTTTATATTGACCAATTAATAGAATTGTCATACCCTGTTATTGATGACTAATGAAGTTATGCCGTGCTGGAGGGGTTGCTCGTTGTTTGTATGGCGAACTTTTGTGGCTCACCATCTTCAACTCCTAGACACGTTTGTGGGTCCTCAAGGGTGATGGAGCCCTTCTGCCTCCTTAGGCATATAAACAGTAAGCCCAAGGAGGCGACATCTTTAAATAAATATGTCGTTTAACACAATAATGGTGCAAAAAGATGATAATTTTACTGAAGGATTAAATTTATACAGTACGAGTTAACAGGCATATAGGTCTTGAGTAAATTCAGACAAACTTAGATTCAGACTCATTAGATTCACGAGAGGGGGTAACCTATGGTTTTACTATGATTATGGCTTTAGCATATAGACAGTAAATTAAGCAGACAGACCTGCTCCATGGTTCTTTGCGGTTTTTCAGCCTTTATAAGGTGCGTATGTAGAATGGGTACTTAGAATTTACCTTTGAATAACTTGATAGACATATACGCTGTAAACCTCACAGACAAGCAGGAGGATACGCATGGACACACTGATTTGTAAGCCAGAAACATGGACGTTGAATGGGAGACCCTCTATTAGGCCATAGGCCTTTGTCGTTACACTTACTGCTTATTCTGTGGACGGATTGGAGCCGAACTGCGCTCCGTATTTGCCTTCATGTGCTCCAATCCTCCCATAACCTACGGTTAATCCACAGTTCTCATTAGAGTAACTATGGATTCCCCCTACGCTCCTTCCCCTCTTCAGGTTCGAATGCCGCCGCGGGGTGAAGAAGTGACATGCCACAATTATTTACGGTCCGTACGCGCCGAGAATAATAAGTGTCTAAATGGGCCGGCAAGGCAGTCTCCTCCGCCCGCCCCAATATGTTTACCAGCCCCTTTTAATCAAGGCCGTATTGACGGTTGCGGGAGGTCCTTCCCGCAATTACGGCTTGAATAAGCGTGTGAACGTACGGCCGCTATGGTGTGACGCTTCAACCCAATCCGACAGCAGAGACACCTATTAAATAAGAGAATGACCTAGCTGAGAACAATGAGGACCTTCTTCTTCCGCAGTTAATCCTTATAGCTGCCTGGGAACAGGATAGTGGGACTAAACCTCAGGTCCAGGCCGGATTTCTGAATGGTTGATACGGATGGATAGATATGGTTGACTCTGGCCAAGCCAGACCACCAACTGACAACAACTGTCAGAACCCCACAGCTCTTGGGTAGAGGGTTTGGCGGAGCCAACTTTCCCCTGGCCAATCACTAGAGACTGATGGTTTGCAGGGAGGTAGCTCCGATCAAGCTCAACGACATGTAATTTACAGACAAAATGAATTGTACCAATCAATATCTCCTTATTGGGTGTAAGCTGGAAACTGTAAACAACACCTTTCACCCACTAAGAGGTCAATACCCTCAGAATATCACACAATGAAATCCATTGCTCATTCAATTATACTACAAGAGAGGCTTCAAACTAGGATAAAAACAATGAATGTCCCTATATACACATATCCCAGGTTGACTAATGGGTAAGCAACACACCATCCTGTACGCCTTGGACAAATACTACGACATGTGTGCCGTTACAGAATAAAACATATTTTAATATATATCCCCCTATTGGAAGCCGTCATTTTTCCTTTAAACAAAACAACCCTAATTATTGGCTAAATTCTTCTGGGTATTGTAGACTATCCCAGTCCTTCTATATTTTTGCTGCCCACGCTTTGAACTTTTTTGTTCAACCCTATAATGCTTTCTATGCACTTGAGCTCAAAATTGTCCACATGTACTCCATGTGTGGTCGGCTAGAGGAATTCACAGTCTTTCGAGACACCGACCAATTTATTGGTGGTCTACACCCCAAGGAAAGATTTTTCTTTCCCTGCCTTCCTAAGCCAAAAAACATACATTTTAGGCCATATTCAATTAGCTCAATGGCTGGAACAAGATCTGAACGCAAATGCAGGCAACTCTGGCACATGATGCTATCCTTTTGGGAAAAACAAGGACAAGTGCTGCTTAATAATTAGGTGGGCAGAATCAGCTGATCACTTTCGAAGTGTCCAACTACAAAATACAGACAAACCTCCTCTCCAACCCCAGTATTCCTTGGTCAGATAGAAAAAAATGACATACTGTAAAAATGGTTATAAATGAGAGTATTAGTTGGTACAGTTGCCGTACGGTAGCAGAGCTCCGGCAACCGCGTTCAGTTACCCTGTACACTACATTTAACAAAAAAAACACATACATAAAAATAGGGCACAGTTTACTATACAGCAAAAAAACACTCCAATGTTTTGGTGGTGGGTGTGCAATTTCAACAGCTCAATGGCTGGACTAACAGAACCCTAGCAGCATGCAACTCTGGCTCATATGCTACCGTGTTAAAAACAAACAGGTGCCAGCTAAATGCTGAACCAAGAATGCTGTGGGAGCAGAGGGAGTCTGTATGTAGTGTGTTGACACGCGAGAAATGTGCTGGGCACGCCCGCCTAAATCTAATGGTAAAGAGGCGACACTAATAGGCCTGTAATCCCAGCAAATGGTGCACAACACGTAAATAGATTTAATGGCATCCCTTCAGTGTAATCGCCTTATTTATAAGCAATTGTAGTAAACAGCAACCACCTCCCCTCAGATGCATTGATGGTTAGTTTGAGTGTTGTTTCTATTAAGGTATCATTTTGCATTTGTACAATATCTCCCCATGCATTATACTGTTGGATTTACTTTTTCTGCATGTCTGTTGTGAACCAGTATAAAGTGAATGAGCAGTTTTTTTTATCATCGTAATTGTTTCCCGGCATGGTGGGGTGGTTGACTGCTGCTCAGCAATTTTATCTCACTTCTGTTTGTGCAGGTATGGCGTTGTTAATATTCGTTGGCATTTTGGGACGCCATTATAAGTATTTTTGCTTTAGACCATGGCCTAGGAAGCAATGCGTTGGCATGGATTTTCCCTTCCAAGTCAAACCTTGCACTTAATCAGTGCTAAACTTTTTTTCTGTGCCCACATTTTTCAAAGCCCTATTGCCTCAAACGATTCAAATTCTTTATATAAACAGTATACTGTCCTCCACTGTGTTAATTACTATGCATAGTTAAATATCATATGCATGATTCCATTCAGTGTGCAGATAACTGATGACAAGATCTTCTGTGTAGAGGTCATTTAAGGCAAAGATGCTGGACAGGAATGGTGTGCTGTCAGTCTCTATTGAATGATGGGCTCAGCACGACCTTTCATGGGTTGGATTAAAATTAAGAGCGAGCCTTATGGAAAGGGGCTGCTGCCAGATTTTATGGTCACAATTCTTTCCGCAAAACACTGTTTTAGCCTGTTATAATTAGACATGAAATGTCGTACGGCAAAACTTGTGCCAAGCACAGCACTTTTGAATGCACCAAAGATATGAGACAAAGATATGTTATGCGCCAAAGATATGCTATGCCATGCTGTGCTATGCAAGACATAGCAAAAGCCAGATTTATGAATCCACATGCGACAGGTTCAGACATACTGTCGTATTCTACACTCCTCTATATCAATTTAGAACTGGCGTGTTGGCATGAAGTTTCACACATGTCCTCCTTAATAGTAAGCTGCCTGTGCAAAACAAAACAAGAAAAATCCTTTAGGGCTTGTCCCCGTGGACGGCAAGGGATATGCAGGACGGTTTTTCAGTACGTTTTTTTTGGTTTTGAAAACCATCTTAAAAAACCAGCCACAAACTTATCAATGAGCCGCTATGGAAAACCTGTGCAGTTCCGCCTGCCGTTTTTTCGGACCGCCGGTGGTCCGAAAAACATGGATCATGTTCATTCTTCCGTCTGGTTTTCGGACGGAAAATGAACAAGTCTATGGTAAGGGGGAGGGCAATTTTCCCTCTCCTCCTCGCTAGAACCGGGGAGAAATGTGTCCCTCCCTGCATGCCATTCACGGCACACAGCGAAAGGGAAAATAATCGGTTGCCTGGACGTGATCAACCGGACCGATATTTGTCCTGTGCCGTGTAAACGGCTCCTCTTACTCTTGTTCCTGCTCCAGTTCCACGCTGTTTTCTGCTCCTTGTTTCTTGGGGTCTGTTTTAATTTTTCCTTTTTGCATTCAAATGGGACGTCACGTGCCTCTGCTTACATCACTGTTTGGGGCTATTCACTTCTGAATGGCGTTGTATGGGAAGTGGCAACAGCTGCCAATCAGCAGCTGCAGCGGTAGCTTCTTATCCGAAAGAGAAGGAAAGATAATTGGTGTCACGGGTGCCCCTGCAACCCCCTCCCCGGGTCGCGAGCGCATCCGTGCCCCGCGGGCGAGCGGCGCCGCGTCCCGCACGTCGGCCGCGGGAACGGCAGCTCCAACACCCTTTACTCACTCAGCCGCACTCCTGACTGTGTCTCTGCTTCCCGGTGCGCGCATACCCGCCTGCTAGGGCGCAAGCACGCCGGCACTGTTAAATTTAAAGGGCCAGTGCACCGGTAAAATCCATTGCCGGTCGCTGCCCATAATTAAAGCCTACCCCTTCCTGCGCCCAGCGCCGGATCTTTAGTGCCCTATTAGCCTATTGAGAAAGCGTTCCTTTTCTTGCCGTGATTCCTGTGTACCGTACCGTCTTGCTTCCGTCCCTCGACCACGAACCTCTGCCGCCTGTCCTAACCTTACCGCCTGTCCCAGACTACATCTACGCCTCACGATTCTGTACCCCACGCTCACCCTTGGCTGCCATCGCAAGCAAGTCACGTCAGTGGAAGCGACCTGGTAGATTCCCACCACAGCAAGTCCATCCGGTTTTGCGGCGGGCTCTGGTTAAACCCGGGACCTAATTAGTTTCCCCCCCCGGGCGGGGCTTACGCCATCGCTGGCGGTGATCCTGTGGATCAACTACAACCGACCGTGACAATCGGAAGACTAGGGATATCCAGCTCTGGAATGGAGGAGTGGAGGTAGGTGGTAGGATTCTTTTAAATTTCACTTGGTACAGGCAACTTACTATTTAATTCATATTCCAACTAGATAACTCCTTGAATTTTTTTTCTCTCCAGTTACATTGCAGAAAAAAACTGAAAGCTTGACAGTGCTGGGAAAAAAGCGAAATAAAAAAACACAAATCCATTTGGCAACGTATACAAACAAGTACAACGTGTCTGTAAAACAAAATGTGTTGTTCTTAAAAAGCTTCCTGTCCTGTTCTGTTAACAAATGTATGTTTTCTAAAGGATTAAAAAAAACAGGACGTTTCAAGAGAATAAAAAGGGATGTGAACCAGGATTCCACACTGAACGGTAATTGTGCAAGTGCATTCATATATAAAATGCATTACACACATTTCTTTCTTTGTGCTATTTTTTTGTACTTTAGATGCATTTTTTTGGTCAGTTTCATAACGCAGTAGGCTCTATGACGGGTTTCTGTTTGCAGAGTTTTTCTGATCCGTTTTTTGAGTGTGGTGGTTTTTTCAAAGTGCAGCATTTCTAAGTATAGCGCTTTTTCTGACTTCATTATTTGCCCAGAAAAATGCATTTAACTCATTTGTGTTTTTCACTCATTTGGGTTTTTCATGTTATTTTTTTTATGTTTCTGTGATGAAACATTAGTTGAAACTTTATGGTGACATATAAAGAGGCGTCTACATGAATTGGAATATCATCAAAAAGTTATTTTGTTCATAATTCAAGTCACATAGAGAAACCCATATGCTGTATAGACACATTACACGCAGAGCGATAGATTTCAAGAGTTTATTTCTTTTAATGTGGATGATTCTAATGAAAACCCAAAATTCAGTATATCAGAAAACTAGGATATAAGAACATTTGAAAAAAATTTATTGTAATACAGTAATGTTGGCCTACTGAAAGGTCTGTATTGTATAGGCATCAATGCGTTGTCGGGGCTCTTTTTGTATTAAGAATTCCTGCATAAATGCGGCGTGGCATGGAGGCGATCAGCCTGCGGCACTGCTAGGTGTTATGGAAGCCCAGGTTGCCCTTCAGCTCGGCTGCATTGTTGGCTCTGGTGTCTCACGTCATAGATTCTCCATGGGGTTTAGGTTTAGCTTTCTGGCCAATCAGGCACAGTGATATCAGGGCTATGACACAAGGTGCTGTCACTTTTGTCAGTGTGGGCAGGTGCCACGTCCTACTGGAGAATGAAATCAGCATCTCCATAAAGCTTATCAGCAGAGGGAAGCATGAAGGGCTCTGAAATTCCTGATCTTCCGAATTTCATTAGCTCTAAACCAGAATCATCCACATGAAAAGAAATAAATGCTTGAAATATATGGCTCTGTGTGTAATGAGCTGTATATGGGGTTTTCCATGTGATGTGAATTATGGACTTTTTAATGACAGGGGTATCTCTTCCATTGGGCAGGGTAGGCGGTTGCCTGGGAGCCCCATGAGGGCAGGGGGCGCTTCTGGGCAGCCGCCTACCCTGCCCAGTGGCATGACTTTGCTTCTGCGGCGGGTCTAGGTGGACCGCTGCTGTGCAGGCCCGGACCCGCCATGTCATTAAGCAGCTCAGGAGGCGATATCATTGGGCTTCCAGCCTAGGAAATACCAGGAGCAACGTTCCAGCGTAGGCAGAGTGATTATGTCACACCGCTCACACCAGAAACCAGCTCTTGGAGGTAAGTAGTGTTTTTTATCTGAAGGGGGTTATATAAAGGGGCAATATAGCCTACAGGAGCCATATATCCTACAGGTGGCTATCTAAAGGGGCCATGTTTCCTACAAGGGGCAATACAAAGGGGGCTATATCCTACACGGGGCTATATAAAGGGGCCATATATCCCACAGGGGGCTATATAAAGGGGCCATATATCCTACTGAGGGCTATATCCTACAGGAGGCTATATAAAGGGTCCATATATCCTACAGGGGGCTATATAAAGGGGCCATATATCCTACTGGGGGCTATATCCTACAGGAGGCTATATAAAGGGGCCATATATCCTACAGGGGGCTAGATAAAGGGGCAATATATCTTTCTGGGGCCATATATCCTACTGGAGCTATATAAACTACAGGGGGGCTAGATCACCTACAAGGGGGCTATAACCTACAGGGGGCTATATTCTACAGGGGGGCCTATATCTTAGAGGTGGAGCTTATAACCTACAGGAGGCTATATCATCTACAGGGGCTATATCATCTACAGGGGGTCTATAGCCTACAGGGGAGCCTATAACCTACAGGGGGCTGTATATCTTCCTACAGGGGGCTGTAAACCTACCTAAAGGGGGGCAGTATATCTACCTACAAAGAGCTGTATACCTACCTACTGGGGTCTAGATACCTACCTGGTAGGGAAGTGTTGATAAAGTGAGGATTCTAAGATGTTTGTGTGGTAAATTCTACAGTAAGGAGTCGTGGCCGGGAGAAGTCGCCATGACGGTCTGAGCCAGTTGGAGAAGAAAAGAGAAAAAGAACGATTCAGTGAACTACTGATCAGAGATTACTTCTCCTGTGAGTCCCTGGAAGTCAGGGGTTATTTTATGTCTCTGTTAGATCAGTACTGTAGTTACTGTCATGTGATGGAGACCTGAGCTGCTGTCTGGCCACTATGTGGTCTCTATTTGGCATGTTGTAGGTTATACCTGAGCCAGTGTCTGACCACTATGTGGTCTCTATATGGCGGTGTTGTGGGTTATACCTAAGCTGGTGTCTGACCATTATGCAGTCTCTATATGGTGGTAATGTAGGTTACATCTGAGTTGGTGTCTGACCACTATGTGGTCTCTATTTGGTGGTGTTGTAGGTTATAACTGAGGTGGTGTCTGACCACTCTGTGGTCTCTATATGGTGGTGATGTAGGTTATACCTGAGCTGGTGTTGGATCACTATGTGGTCTCTAAATGGTGGTGTTGTAGGTTATACCTGAGCTGGTGTCGGATCACTATGTGGTCTCTAAATGGTGGTGTTGTAGGTTATACCTGAGTTGGTATCTAACTATGTGGTCTCTATATGGTGGAGTTGTAGGTTATAACTGAGCTGGTGTCTGACCAATCTGTGGTCTCTATCTGGTGGTGTTGTAGGTTATACCTAAGCTGGTGTCGGATCACTATGTGGTCTCTATATGGTGGTGTTGTAGGTTATAACTGAGCTGGTGTCTGACCTCTATGTAGTCTCTATATGGGGTGTTGTAAATTATACCTGAGCTGGTGTCTGACCTCTTTGTGGTCTCTTATGTTATTTTTTTCTTTTTTTTTCTGTGATAGATATTAAATGAATGTTTATAATGCTTTGGTATTGCATTATTTCTTGTATTTTTTTCATAGGCCTCATTATTTGCCCCCAAAAATGCATGTAAAAAACGTCTATGTAAAGCCCTATTGGAGATTTCACAAGTGTTTTTTATGTTATTTTTTACTGTTTTGTTGTTATAAGAATTGTTATAGTGAACTATATAACACACTGAATCATGTATTTTTGTTTGCAGTCTTTTTTCTGTGCTTTTGATGTATATTTTGGGTGTGTGATTTTTTTTTTTTTAAAGTACAGCATGCTCCAGGTATTGAGTTTTTCTGCCGCCCCCCCTTCACAGCCTTCATTATAGACCCATAAAAACGCATGTAAGAAACATTAAGACTGGAAAAACGACACTGCTCTGGAGAAATGCTAGACCTAGAATGTGGTAGGAAATGGAAGTGAGCAAAGGAAACCTGCAAAAAATGTTGACAAGACTTAAATTCTATACAGATGTTCCCAGTCAGTGTATAAGGTATTATATTACATAAACATATCAGAAAAAAAAACTTGCTGCCTATGCTGCACAGAGCGGCCTGTGTGACCTGTGTTCCAGTTTTGAAGCACCTTTTTTTTTTTTTGAAGGCACCAGAAGAAGAAATGTATGGCGGAGGCCCAAGCTATGGTTACTCAGCATCGGCTATTTCCTAAGATGGTGTCTAAAATCGTCTCCCCCCAGCAATGTACAAGCATAACTGGGTGTATACAGTGTCACCAGTCTAAAATGAATGTGTTGTACAAACAGATACTTACTCGTACATTTCAGTAAGTAGACCAGACTTTGCATTAAGGTAGCTGAAGATGGCCTCATTACTGCTAATCTAGATGCAGGTATCCATTAGACTCGAAAACAAAAACAAAGTCTAGACAAGTGCAGGCCAGAGATCACAGAAGAGGTAACACCATGGAAGGGGAGTCCAGACAACATAATGAAGTAGGACTGTCAGGTTGGGAATCTGACATTGCTTTATGCAAGAAAAATGCGAGTGCCAAACATGTAATGTAGAGATGAGGCCACCTGTCATATTTATTTGATTTTTACTGCTCTCCTGACTTACAAACACTTGTAAAGTATAAGTATAGAGCAATGACTAGCATTGAAAGCCCTTATGTATTCAAGAAGAGCGTACTGTATACATTAGTATATAACAGAAGAAAAGGGCTCATGCACATGGCAGAGCATAGTGCATGGAGACTGTTACTTAAAGGGGTTTTCCAAGACTTTTAAATACCACCTAGTACCCCTGCACTTACCTCTCTCATCGCCACCATTTCAGTGCTGCCAGAACTCCAGTGTTCCTTTTCTGATGTCACGTTCATGGATCACATGATGCTGCAGCCAATCACTGACCTCTGTGGTCAGATGCTGAGGCCAGAGGTTGGTTGTGATCCATGAATGAGACATCATCGGTGAGGGACTGAAGGAGAACACTGTAGCTCTGGAACAGTGATGATGAGAGAGGTGAGTGTTTTTTATTTTAGTGTAAGCCGAGCACCGAGGTAGGCTTCCCGGAATAGAGCAAAGCCACGGACGAAGAGAACGAATACTACACCAGTTCAACAATAGTATAGTTTACTGAACTTTTCAGCACAGTATGCCGAACAAATTCCCCAAACACACATGTACAAAATTGTGACCAAGACCTCTGTGCTGCACAGCGCGCCGCTAGTTTACCTACCCACAGGGTTCACCCTCTACCTTTTAATACCATACAAAAACAGGAACGATCATGTGTGGTGCCATTCAAAAGCACCCTCGTGGTCAGTACAGCAGCTTACAACTTAACCAGCTCTACCTGCTATCCCCAGAAATATACATATAATACAGATTCTCTCACATGTAGATCGGTCGCATTAATAACAGTGCTATAGCAAGCCCCTTCCAATGTCCTGAATTAGGAAGCATACTTGGATAAACTCCTATGGACTAAAACCAAACCTGCCCTAACTAGGCTAACTACAGGCCTGCAAACAGTCCTAGATGCATTGGCGTGCATGTTCTTAGACCCAAGTGTACCTTGGGTTTGCAGACAGTCACTCCTCAGAGTTGCTGATCCCTGCCGATGGAGTCGATCATCCAAAATGGTGGATGCTTCTCTCTGTCTCCTGCAGGACATCCCTTCTGTCACGGGGTTTTCCTAGAAACAGCATCCATCTAGACAGCTAGACTCCTCTCTCTCTATCTGGGGCAGCTCACAGTTCTGGAACTATAAGAATGAGGAAAGCTGAGTCAATCTTCACCCAGTGTCTGTCCTCTCCTGATCTCTCTGTGTCTTTTCCTGCTTCTGCTCAAAATGGCTGCTGTCTTGTGTCAGTTATCACAAGTCTCTAATTTACATACACCAGAGACCGGAAACAGTGGCATCTTATGGCCAATCAGCAGAATGCAACAGAATACATTATAATTTTAAATCACACATATGATTTTACTGAGTAAACACAATGCGGCTGTTCCACTATCCCACATTAGCACAGTGAGGGTGGTAGGGAGGTTTTAAAAAGTCTTGAAAACCCCGAAATTTGACATAAACTTACCAACGCTGCCATTTTACTGCGTCTATTACTTCCTGCCTCAGAGAGAATGTAATAGAAGTGCCATCATCTGCATTTTAGACGTAATGCAGAATGTACAAGTGATCAACTGCCTGAGTGGTTAAGTACCCTATGGGGATGACAAATAGTACCAATAAAAAAATAAAAGTTTTAAAAAATAACATCCAAAACACTGTCATTTCACATTTGCCATTTTACAAATAAAAATGTTTTTACACATAATTGGTATCGGCGAAAAAATTTCTAAACACCAAAATTGCATTATTTTTTGGTCATTTCACGCCCCCAAGTATTTGGAATAAAAAGTGATCAAAAAGTCACATCTATCCCAAGATGGTACCAATAAAACTTACACTTTAGCGCACAAAAATGAGCCATATAGACTTCTATGAAAGCCTTCTTAGTCTTGATGAAGGTATTTTCACACAGGGCGGATACACTGTAAAATTTTTCACAGCGGATTATGTATATGTAAAATCCTTATGCAGTTCTCCTTGTTCTTTTCTATGGCAGTTCCAAACATAGCTTAGTGGGTGTGCTTGACTACATTCAGAACCCATAGAGATGAATGGGGAAAAGTCATCTCCCATTTACTGAGGCTGACTCATAGCAAGCTATGCGACCATACTGTACACGCTGCAATTATGCTGTGGTAACATAGCCTTATGGTTCTTGGAAAGCAGGGAGAAAAAAACAAATGCAACATCAAAAAAAATCTCTGTGGCGGGAAAGGGTTAACCCCTTAACGACCCTGGACGTATGAGTACGTCCCCGGGTCACTAAAGGGCTTTGCAGGGGATCGCTCCGCAACCCCCCCCTGCACAGCCGCTGGGTGCTAGCATCCAATCACCGCTAACACCCGGCCGTTACAGTGCGAACGGGCAGCGCCGCACACCCGCGATGTTTAACCATTCAGATGCCGCGGCAAAGATGGCCGCGGCGTCTGAATGCATGACTGCGCACCGATCTTCACAGCGATCCAACGCCCGAACATGGCAGTGGGGAGCCTTGTGAAGGCTCCCGTCACTCCCATGTTCTGGTTTGCCCCACTTCTGTCCGCAGACAGGAAGTGGGGAAACCACCATATTGGTACAGTCTAATGCATTGTCTATGCAATTCATTAGACTGTATTGACAATCGCGCCACCTAGTAGTCAAGCACCCTAGGTGGACTCAATGTTAAAGTAAAAAAAAAAAAAAAAAAAAAAAAAAAGTTTTAAAGTACAAAAAAAAGTATTAAAAGTTCAAATCACCCTCCTTTCCCCATTTTACAAATAAAATAATAAAAAAGTTACACATATTTGGTATCTCCGCATCTGAAAAAGTCCAATCTATAAAAATATAACATAATTTATCCCATACGCCGAACACCGTAGAAGAATAAAAATTCCAAACTCCAAAATTGAGTTTTTTGTTCATTTTACATCACTTAAAAAATGGAATAAAAGTGATCAAAAAAGTCGCATGCATTCCAAACTGCTAGCAATAAAAAGTACACTTTAGCCCGTAAAAAAAATGCTGCCTCACTGACGTCCGTAGGTGTTAGTGCAAAAAAGTTATTGGTCGTACAAAATGGAGCCACGGCGCAAATTTCAAAAATAGAGAAAGTTTGGAATTTTTTTATGCTACCAAAACATAACGGAAACCCTACATGTTTGGTATTGGCGGATGCATATCAACCTGTAGAATACAGGTTGACTGAAGTTTGAACGCTGTAAAAGCAAACCCCCGTAAACATGGCGAAAAAAAATTTTTGTTTCACAATTTGTCCCACTTGGAAAAAAATTTCGGTTTCCGAGTATATTCTATAGTACCGTGAATAAAACCTTTAGAAAGTAAATCTTGTCCCGCAAAATAAAAGCTCTTATATGTCTATGTAGGTGAAAAAATAAAAAAGTTATGGCTCTGGGAAGGCGAGGAGGGAAAAACGAACGTGTCAACAACAAAAAACGCCGGGTCCTTTAGGGGTTAGAAACATACTTGAGTCGCTTTCCTAAAGATTTAGTTTACAATTCAATAATCTATTTTCATGAGAATGCCACTTTATTAGAATGTTATTTGTTTGGCTTAGTAAAAGCGAGAACATGTGATGTTCCATTCAGGACCTTCATTGCAGAGGTTGAACAGCACCGCTTTGCAACAGACGGTCATTTTGACAACATTGGGGTCCATTGGGTTTCTGCGATGATGTCCTTTGATTTAATAGAAATAATTTTTTCTGTCATTCCCGAACTTGCAATGTAGGTTGCGAACAGAACCTCCGATGCTGGTTGTGAAGAAAGCCTTACTATGAACCTAATTTACACTTGTATAATACTTTGCTGATGAGTGAGAGCAGTCCTGTAAAGTCACTTGTTTATTACTCCCTCGGGCAACTAGAAAGTTTCAAGTAGTAGAAGACGACGGTGTTTTTAAAAAGTCACTTTACTGACTTTTTACTTTTGTTTTTAGATTGCTGATTTCAGGGTGATAAAGTTTCACAAAGTTACATATAATGTTTTCGTTCTTGACAGTTTCATAAAGTGGCCTCAGTTTTATCGACCATAGAAATCCTTATAATAGTCATACAAATTCTCCCATTGGTCATTTGTTGGGGCTATCTTCTCTCTGTATGACTGTATTCCATGTAGCGTGTCCTTTTGATTGATTGTAGCCTGAAGCAGAGACAGGAATGTAAACTGATACTATGTTGTAGGCTAAAGCGTCATATTCAAGGTCAACATAATCGAACCAGGACAAAACTTGTAAGTATTCTAAATGAGCCCAAGGGTAATGAGCAGTTTACCATTATATACATTTCTTTAAAGGAGACACAACCCTAATAAATTTCAGCTTCAGGTGGATTCAAAAGTAAACCTACTGTTAGCTATGTTTGGTTGGTGAGGTCTGATCATCAAAAGAATAGGGCTCAGCTTTGTTACCAGGCCCAGCTGCACATATAGGTGAACCAATGTCCCTTGTCAAAGTTTTCTGATGATTTCTGATGAGGCAAGGATGCTGGCTATTGGAGCCCACAATGATCAACAGTATCTGAAGGTTAGAACATCAACGTTAATCTTGTAACCTGACCACCCCCTTAAATGTGACTTAAATAGATAATGTGCTCTAGGTATCCCTGACCACAGCCAATGACAATGTGCCCCTGCTTTTTTAAGGACTATGTACTATGTAGACTACGTTTGCTCTATTTGCTAGCGGTACATGCATTCTGTGCATGACAGAAAAGTGTGGCCTAAGGAGCGCAGTGGCTATGTCATGGTGACCGTCAGGGTATCTTTTTTCCCAATACCAGTCAAGTACTGAATAACATAGTATGAACCCCTCATGAATAGACCAGAAGATCTCCATGAAAATGTAGCGCAGACACAGCACTCATGAGGTCCAGCAGTAAACAACTTCTTGGACCCTGATCCTGGAGAAGATAGTTTACTGGGGTTTATAATTTTAGGATCAATTGAAAAACATGAATATATAATTATTCAGTATAATGGTAGAGTCTATATAAAAACTGTCTCTCTCTCTTAGGTTGAACATACTCCATTACAATACTGATTCACGGAGTGGTTTATATATCCAAGCTTAGTTTTCATTAAAGGATATATACTGTGCATGGCATCCAGCTAAAAATGACAAATGGGAGATGTTTGTGAGCTTCTGAAGGTCACCTGCCCCAACCTCAGTCAATGAGCACCACCAGAAGTGTTCACAACAATGCTAAGAGTAACTGACTATCATTGCTCCACTTATAACCTTACTACCCCTAAATATCCTTTCCAGGTGGATGCCAGGCACAATACATAGTCCTTAAAGCTTTTTTTACTAAACCTAATATGACAAACAACTCCTTAGTAATCCACTTCAAAAAAACTGAAAATCTGACCTGAATATCATAAGCATTAAAATAGATTATATGACACAACTCCCAAAATTCTTCCCTGGTTTCTGTCACGAACGCTTCACCAGAGTCTTATAGGCCATTTGACATCATCTCATGTATAATATGATCCCTAGTGTTCACCACATCAGTTTTTTATATAGGTAAATGGGATAACTAAGGACTTGGAGAAAGGTCTGTGCTCTTCACCGCTTTGTCTCTTCCATTGTTCAGTAGATAGAACGCTCATGGGTGCGGTATCATTCGTTTACCCAGAAATATAGAGCTAATTACAGGACTTGGCTGCTCTTTGTAAGTACACACCCTAAGGTGTGGTAAGGTGTAACACAAACACCACTCCTCTGAATGTCACAGCCCAGTGCTCAACCTAATGCTGGTTGCATTTGCCATAAGGGAGCCAGCCAAGAGAGATGGATCATGATGCACCATCTACAGACACTTGCAAGCACAGGGAAGTCTGGGATAGGGCAGGGTGACTAAGTACCATTATTTACATAGGTACTGATACAGAGTAAGTGATGACAGCTTGAACTTACAGTTTACCTAACACTATTCAGAACAGGTAGCGCCTTAAATCACAGGTTTAGATTGCATTGTTTTTATATAATTTGCAGTGTTATAACGTCTCTATTATGCCGTCAGTGTCGTCTCTGAAACCTACTGTCCTATAAAACACAGTGCCTGTGCGATGTGCAGAACTGAAACCGGGTGAACGCCCCAATTGGGAATGGCGCAGCTATATTAACCCCTTCCTGACAGCCAGTCATAAAAATATGGCTCTTCTTTTTTTTCCTCCTTGCCTTTCAAGAGCCATTACTTCTCCATCTACATATTTTTCCATCTACATAGGCATATGAAGACTTTTATTTTGCAGGACAAGATGTACTTTTTAATGGTGTCATTGACCGTACCATAGAATATAATGGGAAACGCAACAAAATTCTAAGTAGGGTGAAATGTGAAAAAAACGCACTTGTGCCATGTTTGTGGGGGTTTTATTTTTATGGCATTCACTCTTCTGTATAAATGATGTGTTTTCTGTATTCTGCAGGTTGGTACGATTCCAGCAATGTCAGATACATAGGGTTTTCGTTATGTTTTAGTACGCCCAAAAAAAAAAATGCAAACATTCTCTATTTCTTAAATTTGTGCCGTATTCTGCGACCAATAACTTTTTTGTTATTGTACCTATAGACCTGAGTCAGGGTGCATTTTTTGTTGGCTGAAATGTATTTTATATTGGTACCATTTTGGGATAGAGGCGAGTTTTGATCACTTTATATTTAAATTTTTGGAGATGTGAAATGACCAAAAAATAATAATTTTGGCGTTTTGGAATATTCTTTCTTCTACAGTGTTCATTGTATGGGATAAAGTATGTTATATTTTAATAGATCAGGCTTTTATGGAGACGGTGACACCAATAACGTGTAACTTTTTTATTATTTTTTTATTTTATTTGTAAAATGGCAAAAGGGGCACGATTGTTTGTGCAGCTTTCTGCATTGTTTACACATGGTTTTTAAAGATGGTGGTTCTATTGCTTTCTGCCTTCATAAGGTTTCCAGCCACCATGCTAACCAATTCGCACCTCGTGATCTCGCTGCAGAGGTGCCGATTGCAGTGAAAACGGTGCAAAGCTCTGTTCCCTGCTGTTAGCGGCGGTTGTGAGCTGCAATTAGCAGCTGACACCAGCCTTCTATGTAGCGGGATTACTAAGTAAGTATTAAGTTATCCCGCTGCATAGAACCTTGCCGGCACCAGGTCGTGTAACAGCAGGAGAAGTGGATCCTCTGGACCACCGCAAGCAGTGGTAACGGCCGCGCCAGGGAGCGGAGTCTAAGTAGGTCCTGGCATTCACCAGAGCCCGCCGCAGCAAGCCCATCCTGCCGATATGCGGCTTTTTCTCTGCAGACACTGACAGACATAATAAGACTCTGCTGGAGGTAGTAGTACTGGAGAAGTTCTGCTCCTCCATACACTACTGTTACCTGGATACCAGGGTCACATGACCTGTGTGGTGGTCACATGATCAGATGCTGCTGGAGGTAGTACTACTGGAGATGTTCTGCTCCTCCATACACTACCGTTACCTGGATACCAGGGTCACATGACCTGTGTGGTGGTCACATGATAAGACGCTGCTGGAGGTAGTAATACTGGAGAAGTTCTGCTCCTCCATACACTACTGTTACCTGGATACCAGGGTCACATGACCTGTGTGGTGGTCACATGATAAGACGCTGCTGGAGGCAGTAATACTGGAGAAGCTAATGGTTACACTCATCATGAGGCAAAAACTATGGGTGGTTACTACTGTAGAAACTGAAACAACAGACACAACATGATGGCACTTTGGTTGTGTCCAGTATTCTACTTTATTAGTGATAACATTATAATTGTTTATGGGGTATTCAGTGTCAGACTTCAGGGGGGCCCACCCCAAAGCTACTTTACTTTGCCTCCTTGCCTTTGCCACCTGCAAGATGCTCCCACCAAATCTCTGATTGACTGATATAGACTGGTGTAATGACATCATCACACCAGTCTTTAATCAAGATTGGGTTCTGTGACTTCTGAGTCTCCCTCATCAAATTGCTGAAGCAGCAAGTCAGTAGGTGGCAAACATAAAAGGTCTATAAAGATATATGTCCGCGTCCCCTAAATGATACATTGCATATAAATAAAAATATTCAAAAAACTATAACACAAAGTTCTTATTAAATAAAATGCTAAATAATGGTCATACAGTTACCAAATAACACGAAGCCAAAACCGAAGGCCAATATTACCAATAATTGCACTAAGACCAAATATTGCCACATTATGACAACATAACATCACCACATAGTGACTGAATAATATTGCCATTCTGTTACTCATAATAGACCATTATACTACAGCCAATATTACCACCATAAAGTGACCATATAGTCATAGATACCAGTTGTATACAGGCGCTTTGCACACATATAAATTATTACAATGCAGTTACATCCAATGACTCACAGGAGACTCTTTCCCTTTTCATATCCAACCTGCCAAGACTTCTATCATGACTTTTCCGGGTCACCGCTTGTCCAGGTGGAATTTATCACTCAAACATCTTAGAATCTTCACTTTTCTATGACCTTCTACCAATTTCCCTGTAGAAACTGCTGATCTATGGCGGCCCTAATAGTAACAATAAACCCTTTGTGCCGCAAACAATAAAAAAATATCTCCAGAAGACTCTTGTTTGTGCACCAAATTTTGGTCTTCTTTTGTGTCCCAATATAGTAGGTAGGTGCACCCCAAATTAGGTAGGCAAATAGGTATAACCCATTTTACCCTTACCTGTAAGCAGCCTCACTATTTGTCAACGGATACGTTTCTTGGAAATGCGTACGTTTTTCCACGAGACCATACATCTTTCTCGGTATCGTTAGGCTGCCACTCTACAGTTTGTATGTGCTTTATATCTTTTGGATTACTAATAAAGAAGATGTGCTTTTAGGATTTTCGGACATCCGATAACCCATTTTAGGTATAAAATTTAAAGCCCACCATTAGATAGAAAGGTATATAGGTTCTCCATTAAGTAAGTAGATACAGAGGCCCCCAATTAGGTAGGAAGGTATCTAAGCCCCCACTAGGTAGGTATAAAGGCCCTTGTTAAGTAGGCAGGTTGTCCGCCTACTAGATGGGTGAATAGGCCCTAGTTGGACAGGTAGGTATAAAGGCCCCCCATTAGTGGGGTATATATAGGTATATAGGCACACTATAGGTAGGTATATAAGCCCCCTGTAAATACTTATATATGCCCACTGTAAATATGTAGGTATGTAGGCTTCCTGTAGGTAGATGGGTGGGTAGGTCGGTATATAGACCCCCATTAGGTAGGTGGGTATAGAGGCCCTCCAATAAGTAGATAGGTAGATTTAAAGGCTGACTCCTTGTAGCTAGGTTTATAGACCCTCTGTAGGTAGATGGGTATGTGTATACGTCCCCTGTTGGTAGGTATATAGGCCCCCTGTATGTAGGTAGATACATATAAATCTATTAGGCCAGAAGTCTCTGACCTAGGAGACACTGTGGCACTGGGGCTCACCAAAAGACCATTCGGCCCACTTGTGGGACAATCTGACACTGGAGGTTTTTAGCTCCTTAGAGTAGGCTAACATGACAAATTTTGTTGCAGGAATCTGTGCAACTACAAATCAGCTATACTAATGAGAGACCACATTCAGATAACTCTTGCAGTTGCTGGAGCACTAGACATCTTAGCATGGCTATATAAGTGATATAGAAGTGAACTTACTGTAAGTTTAGTGAACTCAGTTTAACTTGAAACTATGAAACTTATAGTTAAGGTAACTTTTTACTATCCTAATGATGCATGATGTACTATCACGTTATGGTGATGCTAAGGGTTTTTTGGAGCAGCCTCAGAACCCAAGAACGCTCTATACCTAGTTGGTGCCATCTGTGTTATATATGTCATTGCAGATCCAATTCTGCCTTTTTAATCACTTAGATACAGTGTTAAGTGCGCCTGCGACATTTAAGCTGTTAGAGAATGGTAGGTTGTCCACATCTGCCACTGATCTCTCCTGTACAAAGCAATTGTAAGATGGCCATTCAGTTGTTTTGGCAACCAAATGACCTAATGAAGGTCCCAATGTCTGTCCTGACTGTGCTGCTATTATATCCTGCCAGAGACACTGTGTAATTGGAGATCAGTAAAAAGGCGATATATTTTGGACTAGTATTCATGTTCGAGTCCCATAAGGGAACTAAAAGTTACATTTAAAAGTTTAAACAAATGTAGAAAAATAATAAAAAAATTTCCATTTATCATATTAAAAAAATGAAGAAATTAACATAATTGGTAGAAAAGTAAAACTAATACAATATTATTTCATTTATTCTGAAGAGAGAGTACTATATAAAAAAAACCACAGAAAAGTCAGGATAGTTTTTTTTGGTGTATCCTGCCCTCCGCAGAAAAAAAGAAATTGAAATGTATAAAAAAAACGGGCCAAGTACACCAAATAAGCAATAAAAAACGACACCTTGCACTGCAAAAACATGAGTTTTGACACAGCCCCAACTATGAAAATATAAAAAGATGCTGGTCTGAGAAAAGGATGATTCATAACAATTTTTTTAATTTTTTTTTTTTTTTAAAAAGTAGTAAAACCAACAAAATCCAGAAAACGTCATTTTTTGCACAGTAGGAATGACTCCTATCCTATTTGTTTTCCTTTCCACCCTACAACCAGTTCTTTCTAGTTACCCAATACATTTTATGGTAAGGGTTGTCTCACTACAAGGATTGCTTTTTATGTTAAAGATCTTTCAAAAACAAGTCACTTTGCAATATATGTCCATTCACAGTGTCCTACCTATTTCAGAGATATCCCTCTTGTATGGGCTGGCATCAGCTCCTCAGGTTGCTATGAGTTTTACAGACCAGTTTGATCTCACTGATAGGCTTGCCACACTTGTTGCTATAGCTCCAGACCTGGCTTCTAACGCAGCTAGTAAAAGCTCAGTAAAAAAAAATCGCCCCTGAATTCAAAAGGAAACAAGAAAACAGGACGAGGTAAGAAGAATCGATGGAGTGAGACAACTCCTTTAGCTAATAGCTCATAATACTGCATTGTTGTCGGAAAAACTGAAAACGTTTTGTGCCTGGAAAGTTGTAGGATAAAAAATGAAAGTAAAAACAAAAATGAAAATATGCCTGTCATTAAGGGGTTAAATAACAATCTCCTTCGGGTGTCTTCTGTAAGAACTGACATACATTTCTCACTGCAAGGTGCTGTTGGATTATTACTGACTTGTAGATTGTAATTGTTAGTTTTATGCATTTTGGTGTGAACTGACTTTCAACTCGTGCAGGTATGTACTAAGCAATCGCTTCCCTCATGAATAGTAGGTGTGTTCATCAGTAATCTGCACCTGTGCAATTGCTCCCATGTGGCACTAGGGCTTTTTCCCCTTCTGCTGAGAATGGATTTTCTTTTCTACAAGATGATAGAGACTAGATTTGTCTCTGTCCATTGCAGCCATATTGCACAGTCTCACGTACAAGAAAGGTCTTTGAAGAACTGTTCACTCAGTTCAATGAAATTAGACAAAGAGTAATCTCAAAAGAGACAACTTACATTAAATAGTACAGCAGGTTCAGGAGTGTGACTTATAGTCTCAACTATAGGTTAAAATGTACCTTATACTGTGGCATCTGGTCTTCCACCTATCACCCATGCACTTTATGCTTGAAGGTCAGACATTAACATATTTAAAGGGGTTTTGCCATGAAGTAAAATTGGGACGAGGGACGATTAGAGAAAAATAACAAAATAAACAAAATTTACCCATACCATAATAATTAAAGAAAACTACTGCCGCGTATTTTGATATACAAAAGAACTGTGCACACCAAAAACTGGAATTACCCTATAAAACACCTCACTCACACCCTGTGCAACGCCCAGTATGAGAGCTCCTCAATGATCTGGTCGCACATGCTCAGACATCACTTCTCCTCTCAGGCAGCTACTGAATGCTGTCATTCTACTCCTGTCCTTTGGACTAGTTAGTAATAAGTCAAACAGTGCAAATAAAAAAGAACCCTCAATGAGGTATATGCATTGATAAAGAGGAAAAAATGCACAGGATAAATTCCTCAGGTGATTTGAAACCAAGACCGTTGTGCTGTAAAGCAAAATATCGATTACCTCTGATCTCCAGTGTAGTCCTACCTACCATTCCTATACATAAAAAACCTTTCATCTCACTAGATGAGAGGAAAAGTGCTAGAGATGTCAGCCTGCCCTGACACATGATATGCAATTTCAAACAAAATCACAAACACATGCCTCTTCCTGAGCACACAGAGCTGAAGAGCTGATACATGGAGGTAAATGAAATGAGACGTGGCAAAACCCCTTTAATTAAGTCTTTAGAGTTCCCTTAACTTGTACTATTAGAACAGACATCATAAAACACGTGTCGATTTCCTGGTCTGTTGTTCAAATCCCTCATCACAGTTTTATGTGACCCCAAGAACTTAGACACAGCAATCAAGGATGGACAAGGCCCAGAGGCAAAGAGACCGGCTTTTCACTTCCACTAGAGGATGTAGCCAGTACATGGCAGAGGCGGCAGCACCAGCACAGGGGGACATCTTGAGTTCGGAGCTTCAGTGTGCACCTCCACATGGCTCTGTTTTGCCATGCACAGCTTTGACAGCCTTACCCAGGCACCATAGACATCCTCCATGGTCTTCCAAGGCCTTTCAAGGACAACCATAATGCTGATATTGCCCTCAGTGAAAATGAACTTGACACCCCACCCCTCAAAGTTACTAAAATGCCTTTCATTTTTAATGGCTCTATAATTATCAGAGAAACAAGCTCGGGTCACAGATCAAATATTTAGGAATAGCTACATCCATCCCCCTAGTCAGCTCACATCACCTGGTGCTTGCCGACGCATAAGCCCAAGACCTCCCATGTTCCTGTAGCTCCTTAGTCGTGGTTAAATTAGACGTCCAAGTACTACCCTAACTTCGGGAGATAAGCCAAATTAAACATTTGCGTATAGGTTGTGCCATGCGAGCATGACCAAATGTGAATTAGCTCTAATCCGAACTCACCTTGTGACTAGTGCGCTACTAGAAAAATGCGAAAGGGGGAACTCCATAGCCTCTGTCATTGGGGCACTACTCAGCATATACAATTATGTACTATCAAGAAAGCCACCCAAGAACCACATCTAGGGGCCGACAAGTATGAACCTGTTTATGTTTAAAAATACAACTGCTCCACTTTTATTATTTACCCATAGGTTACTAAGAGCCCCCTCTGATGCTAAAATAGGGCAACAAACAGTTCATCCATGTGGCTCACGAAGATCCAATTAGAGATATAGAACCACCACATATCCCATAAAGGCCAAAACAAACATAAAGACAAGTAAACCTGAAAACAATTAGTCCTGTTATATTCTTTTCTTGGGGACAAAGGAAATTCGTATATCAGCTTCAGGACATTCCTTAAATTGAATGGGGAGAAACGCTGATAATTTACTTTCACTTCTGTCCATTCACTGAGCAGGGACAGGACAACCCTTTAAAAAAATAGAGACTCCCATGTCTGAGGATAGGATCCTCTTACTTATCACTTCACTGTCTCCGCCATGCGTTCCCCATAGAGGTGTATCTTAAGGTAATACAACCACTCTGCCACAAAGGGCCTATTTTACCAATTCACTCACATACAAGATATTAGTAACATGTCACAACCATGTTCTTTTGGAAGTATACTCTTGGCAGTGAACAGCCGAATTGAGGAGCACAGGAGGGAAAATAATTGACAGAAGTTCCCCACCCTAGTAAAGGGTCCAGTCTGGTGACCTGTCCTCATTTTCCAACCTGGTTCCATTCCAGCTGCTTTTAGTTCCTGGGTTTCGACACCAGAACTGTTATGAATAAAAGTGAACGTGAAACAATTGTTCTACATTAATAAAGTATAATTATTTATTGCTTAAGCATAAAGTAACAAAACAGAGTCACATGCATGTATCATACAGGGCACACTTCTGGGTAATCGGATTCACAAGAGGTTTTTATAGACAATTAAACTCAGCGTCTCTCATGACCAACTTTATCTTGATATTCTGTGTTATCCAGGGATGTAGGCAGTGTCGGACTGGGGGGTCTGGGGCCCACAGGGGAATTGATCTTGGGGGGCCCACCGTACTGTACATGAAAATATAACCGGCCTCTCTTAACATAAACGCAGGCTCCATTTTACCACATAAAGCAGTGTGCGAAACAAGAACAGTATAGTGCAAGAACAATAGCGAGGACTCACATATCTGTCTATCTCACATTTGTCATATCTACCCTTATCATAGCCCACAGGTCTAAATAGCATCCATCAAATCCCCGCTCACCCACATACACTATCCCCCTCCCACCCACATACAATATCCCCCTCCCACCCACATACACTATCCCCCCTCCACCCACATAAAATATCCCCCCACCTGCCCACATACCAATAGTCCCCCCACCCACATACAATATCCCCTCCACCCAATACAATATCCCCCTCCACCCACATACAATATCCGCTCCACCCACATACAAATATCCCCCTCCACCCACATACAAATATCCCCCTCCACTCACACCTCAAAATAACCCCACCGCAGTCTCACATACAATAATCCCCCTCGCACCCACATACAAACCCCCTTCTCACCCACATATCGAATAACCCCGCCCACCCACATACAATATCTCCCCTCCACCCACATACAATATCCCTCATCACACCCCATACAATTATCCCCCTACCAAGCACCCTACATACATAACCCCTCCCACCCACTTTAACACCCATATCAATATCTCCCTCCCACCCACATACAATATCCCCTCCACCCACATACAATATCCCCTCCACCAACATACAATAACCCCCTCCACCCACGTACAAACTATCCCCCCCACACCACGCCACATACACTATCCCCCTACCCACCCACATACTAATACCCCCCTCCCACCCACATCCATATATGCGCCCTCCGAGCCCACATTCCAATATCCCCTCCACCCGCCCACCAACACAATATCCCCTCCTACCCCCATACTACTCCATTCACTCCCCCTAACCACCCTCATCCTACAATATCGCCGCCTAATCCACCCCCCTTACAATAGCTCCTCCTCCACACACACTATCCCCCTCCACGTTTCCCTTGTCACACACGCTTCCAATATAGATAGTAAAATAACCCCTCAAATTAGGACTCCCGAGAGTAGAGATCCAATTGATTCAGGACGTTCTTTTACCCTTCTCATTACGTGAGCATCTCCGTGTCCACAACCTGTCCTATGATTGCACTTGTGTCCCTGCCTACAGCATCATCCCTTCAGTAATAAAACACAAATATCTGATAAAACACTCATTTTCCAGCACCATCTTTACCCATTTCCACCTCTGTAAAACTGTCCCAGGGTGGGCGAGAGGGCGTGGTTACATAGGCCATAACTTAGAGGAGCTGTTATGTAATCCCTAAAGGTGTTGGTGAAGGTGGGGGAGAGCGAGACTAACCCCCTGGAGATGATTGCTACCCTACGGGATGGCTGCCTCTAAATAATAATTATCCTATGTCAGGTAGTACAAGTACCCAAGGTCGTGACTGCAAAAACGCAGTCCCCAGTAACTGTAGTTAGGTGTTTTCACCCAGATTAGTGTAAAGCTGTAGGTAGTTAGTCGGGTCCCCTTATATAGGCTGCAAGCAAATATGGAGACCCCCTTTAAGTATATCACACTCAGTTAAAGTGGTCTTTCCATGCCGTAGTATTCCCGGTAGTTAATGGCCTCCTTTCAGGTAGTATTGCAGAGCAGTTTATGTGGCTCTCCTTCATGTAGTATTCAATAATTATTAGAGGCCTCCTTTCAGCTAGTGTGCAAGATGTCCAGGGCCCCCCCTTTAGCTACTGCGTGTAGAGTAGTCAGTGGCACGTCCATTTAGTATTTTACGGTACCAGGCGTTCTCCTTTGTAGTCAGGGCCACACCTGTATGAGTACGTCCGGCCCTTTAGGTATTTAGTACCTGGGCCTCCCTTTGTAGTCATAGAGCCCCCCTGTAGGTATTGTCCGGTGGAGGCTCCCGTGTAGTCAAGGCTTCCCTTGTACGGTATCCAGGGGCTCCCCCCTTTAAGGTAGTCCCGGAGGTCCCTCCCATTACTTGTAGATCAGCTGTCCCCCTTACGGTAGCTCCAGTGCCCCTCTGGAAGGTATCCATGGGCCCCTCTGAATATGTACCAGGTGATCCCCCAGTTCTGTTCCCTGGACCATTGTAGGTAGTCAGAAACCCCCCTGTAGTCAGAGCGCCCCCCTTGTCGCCAGACCGCCCACTGTGGTAGTCAAAGCTCCCTTGTAGTCAGGAGCTCCCTGATAGCCAGGGGTACCCCTTGTAGTCCTTTCAGCCTTCCCTTCGTAGCCAGGGCCACCTCTTGTAGCCAGAGCTCCCCTATTTGTAGCCAGAGCTCGCGTTTGTAGGCCAGGAGCCCCCTTGTTATAGTCAGAGCCCCTGCTTATGTATCAGCCCCCCGCTGTAGTACAGAAATCCCCCTCCTTGTAAAGCCAGGACACCCCCCTGTAGTCAAGTCCCACCCCCAACTTTGTCTCGCGCTGTGCCCCCTTGTAGTCAGAATAGGCCCGCCCCTGTAAGTCAGAGCCCAAGTCGTATCAAAACCTGAGTCCCCCCCGTGTAGCTCAAGCCCCCCCGTGTATTCAGAACCCCAACCCTGTAGTCAGAATAAGTCCGACCCCCTGTAGTCAAGAGCACCACCTGGTAGCCCATAGCCCCCCTTTAAGCCAGAGCCTCCCCTGGGTATCAAGGCCCCCCTTTGTAAAGCCAGAGCCCCCTGGAGTACAAGAGCGCCCGCTGTACGCCAGATCCCACCTTGTAGCCAGAAAGCCGCCCTTAGTAGCCATGACCCCCCTTGTATATCTATGAGCCGCCGATCTTGTAGTCCAAGACGACCTAACCCCTTAGTCAGACGCCCCCTGTTGTAGACCAGACTTACCCATGTCGTTCAAGAGCCCAGCCCCCTCCCCCCTTGTACGCTCAGAGCCCTAAGTCACTCCCCTGGTCTCCAGTAGGACCATCCCTTAGACAGATCCCCACTGAATGCCAGACCACCCTGTAGTCATAGGCCTTCCCCTTAGTAGCCAGAGCCTCCCCTTGTAGCACATGGACCCGCCCTGAGTGCCAGAGCCCCCTCTACGTCAGAATGCCACCCCTGTAGTCAGAGCCCCCCTTCGATAGTCCAGCGGAGCCCCCTTGTAGCCAGAGGCCACCCTTGTAGTGCAGGAGTCTCCCGCCCGTAGTCTCACAGTAGCCACGCCTTAGTAGCCAGTAGCCCCTCCCTTTGTAGTCCAGAGCCCCCCCGGTACCAGACCCCCCCAGGTTAGCCATAGCCCCCGTATTATCCAAGGCCCCCTTGAAGTCAGTAGCCCCCCTTGTATCAGACCCACAAGCCTGTAGTCAGAGCCCCGACGCGTAGTCAGAAGCCCCCCTTATGTAGCCAGGACCGCCCTCTGTATCCGAGCCACCCACCTATTGTAGTCCGGGCCCCCTAGTCAAGAGCCCGCCCTCTGTAGTCAGGGTCCCCCCTTATCCGAGCCACACCCCCGTAGTGCAGAGTCTAGCCCCCCCTGAACGTCATATCCCCACCTCTAGTAGTCAACCCCCCCCTGTATCAAAGCCCACCCCGTAATCAGTAAGCCCCCCCTTAGGCCAAGAAGCCCCCTGTAAGTCAGGAGTAAGCCAAACCCCCTTTAGTTCATAGCCCCCCAGTAGTCAGAGCCCCCCTATAGTACGCCATGAGCCCGCCTGGTAGCCAGAGACCCCCCAAATGTAGCCAGAGACCCCCATGTAGCCAGATGCACCCCTTAGTAGCTCAGGACCATATTTCCGCCTGTTCATCAGAGCTCCCTCTTTGAGTACCAGAGACAACTCCTGTAAGTCAGAGCCACGGCCCCCCCTGTGTAGCCCATGACAGCCCAGTAGATCAGAGCCCCCCTTTGTAGCCAGGACCACCCATGTATTCAGAGCCCCCCCCTGTAGTCAGTGACCCCCCCCAAGATACGCGAGGGACGACAACCTCTGATTTAAGTCATAGCCACCACCACTTGTAGCCATGCCCACCCTGAATTCAGAAGCCACCCCTTGAACGACCACGGATCCCCTTTGTAGGCCCCATGGCCACCCCTTGTAGCCAGAGCCCACCCTTGTAGCGAAGACCCCCCTCTTAGTGTCAGAGACCACCCCCTGTAGTACAGACAGCCCCACCCTTGTAGTCAGAGCCCCCTATGTAGCCAGAAGCCCCCTTGGTATATCATACCCCCCCAGTATCGTACATAGCCCCTTGTAGCGCCGAGAGCCCCCCTCGTAGCCATGTAGCCGCCCGGTAGCCAGAGGAGCCACCGCTTTGTACCAGAGGCACCCGTTTAGCCGTCAGAGCCCCCTTAGATATCCCAGAGTGCCCCCTCCGTAGCCAGAGCCCCCCACATGTAATGTCTAGATCCCCCCCCTGTAGTCAGAACCGCCATGTAGCCAGAGCCCCCTGTAGCCATAGCCGCCCCTTGTGTATCATCAGCTCCCTTGTCTTCAGAGTCCCCCTTGCTAGCCAGAGCCCCCCTTTGTAAGCCAGAGACACCCAGTAGAGCCATCAGCCCCTGTAGTCACTAGCCCCCCCTGTATCAGAGCCCCCCTGTAGTCAGAGCCCCCCCTGTAGCGCATAGCCTCCCCTTTGTAAGCCAGATGCCGCTCCCTTGCCTCCCGAGCCGCGACACTTGTAGCCAGAGCCCCCCTGAGATCAAGCGTGCCCCCCTATAGGTAGTTTTAAAAAAAAAACACACAACAACAAATCACTTACCTTGCTCCGCTCCCTTGCCCAGCAAATTCTGCCCTGCCAGATAGAGCCGCTCCCGTACAGTGGCGCCCGATCATATGCGGCGCATGTGAAGTGACGTCACCGTGGCGCTCGTACGTCAGCAGTAGGGGCCTTGCGCCCGCAAGGCTGAAAGCCTAATGCGTTATTCAGCCTGCTGGGAGAGATCAGCGAGCGCTCGCGTCTCGTGGCAGCTGTGTGCTCACGCTGGACAGCACTTTGCGTATCTGCATGGTAACTCCCCGAATGAGATCTTGGACTTTAGTAATACCCTCGGCACCGGTGCCGTGGTCTCTAGACGCCGGGGTGACCCGTAGGTCCCGTGGGATCTGTTCTCAAGGACCTGGAATCGCTTGTAATTAAACGGGCCCCCGGGATCTGACGGCACTGGCCTTATCCCGGGCCGCACAGTCGGCTTGAGTGGGGAGAGGACCCACCCGATGGTTGGTTAATCCCCCTCCTCCACGGGCGTGCGCACCAGTCCAGAGCTGAATGTAGGCATCAAAAGGTAACTTGCTTTAAAACCAAGTATCATAACTTATATCACTGCAGACTGTGTTTTGCAGGAGAGAATCCTTCTCGAGAGCCCTCATGTTGATACTGGTGAAAGCTAATTATTCTGGCAAAGACCGAGTTCAGAAAATGCAGAATGAATTAAAGGGGTAAGTCTCACTTAAGAACAATTGGAATGGCATATTGCCTAGTCGCTAACTTGCTGTCATTGTAACTGATAGTTCTACGTCCCCAGAGTCCAACCTATCTCCCAAAACACAGACCCCAACCACTCTGTTGGATGAACAGATGACGAGGTGGTCAAACTCTACCTCATAGTCATTAATAGGGTTTTCTGGATCTAACAGCTACGAGTCATTCCCAGCTGGTGCTAACATGTAACCTACCCCTTCCATGTCTAGGGAGAGTCCTAGTACCACCTCTCTGTTAAAAGCGTGAGATGATTTGAGGAGAGCTTGTTGGAAGATACATAGAGGTCCCCAGAGGTGGATAACCAGACCAATCCGTACTTTTGCTTGGGCATTGTACCTCTAGAGCGATATCCAATCAATGTCTTGAAGTTGATAAAACCCTCTAGCTACACCGATGCCCATAGTTTAGTTTGGATGTAATAGACTTTCTGAGAATCATCGTTAGCTGTATAAAAACTGACTTAGATCTCAGCGACCCTGTTTACCAATTTATCACACTAAATCAGAGCCCCCCTTTACATAATTATCCTGAAGCACACAACCGGCCACAAATGACAGCTGCGCCTTCTGATATTGCAGCATAATGGAGACCCCAAAAGAAAGTCTAACAGACTCTTGGAGAACACAATAACACGACATGAGCTCACCTTAGATGTGTAGCATACTTCAGCTAAAATATAACCAATAAACTTATAGAAGATATATTGCGACAAAACGGGTTACGCAATCACTGATCGACTCTATTCACATAGCTGACTCTTCAACAGCCAGCTCATCCGAACATCCCAGCTGTGGTGAGTACTTACAGCAAGTGACTTGACTATTTAGCTTTGTCATGTATATTATTCCTAGCTGAGCCTGTAGAGGGTGATTTTAGAAACGAATGAAATATGGTTTATTTACAGCAGGGCAGGAATGACTTTTAGAAAGTCATGTCAAAATAATAAATATAAAACAAGCTTCTGTGCTGCTAGATAATACACGGCTAAGAGCACGAGACAGCGAAAAGGTGGTCCAGTAACACAGAGGAAGTTTGTGCTCACAGATCATGTATGACTAATATAATGCTCAACTTTATAAAGAAAAGCTAAAATCAGAACACCAAGTGTTATTGTAATAAATTCATTATATTACCATCTAGGCCCTACATGTGTATACTAATTAATATGGTGAGACTATGCATTTAAGCATAAAATCATGTTACAGGACTAGAAATGCCCCAAAGTGGCAATGATGAAAGAATTACTTCTTCCCACACTGCCCTTCTTTTCCACCACCTCTGTTATTAATATTTATTAACCGTGTCACACATACTTTCTCCCATGTGGATTTCATAATGTCCCGTCTAAGATATCAAACTCATTCCCCTCACTGAAGGACCTGTTGAGTAGCCACCCTATGCAGGAGATCCAGTAGAAGATTGTTTATTAATCACACGAGACTCTGTTGATGAGAATAACTCCCGGTGAAGCTAGAAACGCAAATGTGTCCAAATTAAGGATTGAGAATAATTTTAACCATCTACCAATATAGCTCCATAAGTTGACAAACATACCAGATAACTACTGTGGCCATGGCTGTAGGGCTGACCCCCCATAGACATAACATTACCTGTATGATATCATTCAGTAGAAATGTATTGACACGATATAGAGGAACAACACCAATGCTGTGGAAGGAACAAGACTGGCAGCACGGATCTGGATATGCATTATATAGTCTGTTGGACAGTGGGCTATTTGACATTTTGAGCCTTTATGCAGATATTTTGAAACCCTTTAAATATTAAAGAGAACCTGATCGCATAGGTTATTCCTGTCCCTTTCACAGAGACAGAACAAGGAGTGTCAGACCTCTTTTCTCCGTGCTTGTGTCCCTTAAACTGTAAGATTGCGGAGTATTTAGATATTTAATGACCACATCTGGCAGTTTCACCAGTAAAAAGAGTCTTGAAAAGATCGAAGTTTTGTTTTTCAAACCCCGCCCACAACGGAGGTAGTCGCCCTGCTACCTCGAATCTAGATAAAACCTTGGACTTCTAAAGAACCTATCACATAGTTTATAGCCCCCTGGGCCTGAAGAAAGCACAAGCTAGTGTCCAGACACTGCTGTTCCCACTCTGTTGTCCCTTATTCTAGTATAAATGCAGCCTAGTTTTCCAGTATTTAATGCTCAAATCTGCAGTTTTCACCAAAGATTTATTAGAAGAATCCGTTTTTTCAATGCCGTCGCCACCTCGAGGCTAGCCCCGCCCCCCAGTCCACACCTCAACTGATAAACCTATTATGTGCCCTTTTCACCCGCTTATTGCCGAGACGATTGAGGCGCCTGATTCCGCGCCGATTTGCGCATTCAATACGGCGCCACTCCTTCGGAAGTTCCATATAGCGGGGTATAATCCACTGCTTCTCATAGAGAACAGTGGAGATTCCAGTCGCTCCCTCCCCTCTATCAACGACAAATCCGCCCGCCGTTCCCGCCCCTTATTCCACGTCGGTTTGTGCGCTCAATAACGGCGCACAAATCCGCCGTGAATAAAGCCTGTAGAACACGCTACTACTATGAATAAGGTCAGAAACAATGAATAACTCCAGGTGAGGTGGCATAGCCTTTGGTGGGGCAGGGACTAACAACCTGCTTCATGATAAGATTATGTGGGTAAATGTCCTAAAAATCCAGCATCTATACATAATATAGGGAACACAGATCTCAAGTGGACTGGAAACAGCAGGTCTGACACTCAGCTTGTGGACAGCCCCAGCAAGTGGCGGGCATACTCAATGTGACAGGGTTATTCCCTTAAAGGATTTATTTATAATAATTCGGTTCTCTGTATGGAAAAAGCTACTATTATTCATGGACAATGATGTCCCAAACTAGCGTCCCATTTAGTATCGTAGGCTAGCATCTATAGTAAAAATGAGGTGAGAAGAAATAAGAGTCTCTTCAAGTGGTGGGCAGATATATCACTGGAACAAGTGGGCAGACGTATGAGTACTAAACACCTAGATTGTTCCCAATTTGCGTTCCATTAAGCACTGAGCCCTTGAAATGTCCTGTCTGATCCCAAGAATCCAATAAATCATAGGCTCAGACTAGGAGCCCATAGGGAAAACCAATTAGTAAACAAAGGCATAGCCCAATATATTTCACAAATTCTTTTTTCCCTATATCACATATGTGTACAGGATTGCATTTGTGCTTTATTTTTAGCCATAATCGTACCTTTCAATATTATTCATTTTGTGATGACACTCAGCATTTCAGTAAACAAAGAATGTTGGAGATCTCTTACATCAGGTGGTCCCCATACCCATGCCGGTCGCGGAACCGCATCGTGTGCGCTTTAAGACGTTTTCCCTGGCCGGTCCTGCGGCCCCATGGGCTTACAAGAATGCCCTGGCCGCCCTGTTTACTTCAGTCCGGGCGATCTGCGCATCTGGTCAGCGTGGCGCTATATATCCGAACAGTGCCAGACCATACACAGCACACGATCGTGCGTGCGTGCACAATTACAGGGAAAGAGCAGATGCCGCTTCATTACCGCACCTGCTATTCCCTTGTCACTGCAGATGCGGTCGCTCACTGAGCTCCGTCATCTGCACGAATGATCGGACGCCGGGAGGGTAAATAGATGTGCACAGTGAACGTCACAGCCCCCCTGCGAGCCGTCTCAGTTGCGTCGAGATGATCGGGCTGGCTTGGGAGGCTACTCGTGACGAGGATCCTGAAAGTAAGTGACTACTACGACTTTGCTACAATCTCTTTTTTTATTTATTTTTGTTTATTTAATTGTTCGGCTGCCTCTTGGGGGCCAAGCTATCACTACTGGGGGCCGCTAACCCCTACTGGGCGGCCGCTAATCATTACCCTTGGGTCCGCTATCACTACTGGTGGGCCGCCTATCACTACTAGATGGCAGCTATCACTAGCGTCTGGGGTCCGCTATCCTATTACTGGGGGCCGCTATCATTACTGGCCGCTATCTTGTCACTACTTGGAGTGCCGTCTATCACTAACTGGGATTCAGCTATCATTCACTGGGGGCCGATATCACAACTTGGGCTACGTTAGACACTACACTGGGTGCCCGATATCACTAACTGATGCCAGCTATCAAATAACTGGTGAGGCTGCTAGCTAGCACTACTGTGTGGGGCAGATAATCACTACTGGTGGCCGGCTATGTCACTAGCTGTGGCAGAGTTTATACACTACAGGGGCCGCTCACCGACTGACTAGGTCAGCTATCACTACTGGGCGGCCCGCTATCACTCCGATCAGACTGGGTTGGCCAGCTATCACTACAGGGCCGCTATCTATCACTACAGGTGGCCGCTAACAAGTTACTTGAACTGGTGGCCGCTAACATCACTACTGGGGGTCCGCTAAAGCTATCACTACTGGGGTCAGCCTATCATCAACATGGGACCTCCAAACCCAACCATATTGCACTCACACCCTACGATTGTTTACTCTGCACAAACCCAACCAAATTTTTATCGCCCGAACACACTCACAGTGTTCCTGCAACACACACCCACCCTGGTGTTGTTCATTCCTGTCTCCACACAACAGGGGTGTGCCATGACATATCAACAATTTACCTAGGGGTGCAGTGCTAACCATCCTGTGGCCTGTCTTCTCTAACCCTCCCAAACCCATAACGCCCCAGTCCGCCCGCTATCTATACACTACTAGGGGCCAGAGTACAAAGCAAACTACCACCACCAATAACACGAGCCCTCGACGGCTATCAATTAGGGGCAGCTATCACTACATGGGGGGCCGGGCTAACATTACTGGGGCCGCTAACATTTACTGGGGGCCGCCTAATCAACTACAGTGGGGTCCGCTATCACATACTGGAGCACTATCTAACCACTACTGGGGGCAGCTATCATTACTAGGGGCAGCTATCACTACTGTGGGGCAGCTATCACTACTGGGAGCAGCTATGTATCACTACGGGGGGGCAGCTATCACTACTGGGGGCGAGCTATCATATACTTGGGTACAGCTATCCACTACTGGGGGCCGCTATCCTAATCACTACAGGGTGCCGCTACTAACACTACTGGGGGAAGTCATCATTAACTGGGGGCAGCTACACACTGGTGGCCGCATAACATTACTGGGGTCCGCTATCCATTACTGGGGCCGCTATTCGATCTACTGGGGGGCCGCTATCACTACTTGGGGGCAGCTAACACTAATGGGGGCAGCTATACTTCACTACTAGGGGCAGCTAGTACACATTACTAGGTTGCAGCAATCACTACTGGGGCAGCTAACACTACTGGTGGCACTATCTATCCTTCTGCGCAGCTATTAATACTGGGGGCAGCTAACTATCACTACTGGGGGCAGCTATCTATTACTACTGGGGGCAGTATTATTACCACTACTGAGGCAGCTGTGTATCACTATCACTACTGGGGCAGCTATGTATCACTATCACTACTGGGGTGCACTTATGGTAACACACTCACTTACTGGGGCAGCATATGGATCACTACTGGGGCAGCTATGTGTCATTATCACTACTTGGGGCAGCTATGTATCACTATCACTACTGGGGGCAGCTATGTATCACTACTGGGGCAGCTATGTATCATTATCACTACTGGGGCAGCTATGTATCATTATCACTACTGGGGCAGCTATGTATCACTACTGGGGCAGCTATGTGTCATTATCACTACAGGGGCAGCTATGGATAACTACAGGGGCAGCTATGTGTCATTATCACTACTGGGGCAGCTATGTTTCATTATCACTACTGGGGACAGCTATGTTTCATTATCACTACTGGGGGCAGCTATGTATCACTATCACTACTGGGGGCTATATTTATTATTACAGTGGGCATATATCTCTATAATGACAGAGCTGATTACATATGTATACTATATACATGTATAATGCTGACCCACAGCTGATCAATATTACTGCAGACTGATTGTCAGCTCTGTGGATCAGCATTATTAATATAATAGTGACCCACAGAGCTGACACTCAGTCTCCAGTTATAAAATACTGGTTACCGCCATACATACCCTAAATGACACAGTATACACTTTATTGGTTTTTTTTTTTTGTGTGGGATTCTAAACATCCGACCCCCTACATAACCCCGCCCCTAATAACCCCGCCCTAATAATCCTGCCCCCACTGGGCCGTGGAAAAATTGTCGTGCATCAACCCGGTCCCTGGTAGAAGGTTGGGGACCGCTGCTTTACATCATATAAAAGTCCAAGTATCATAGGGTTGTCAGCACAGCCATGCTGAAAACCCTCAAAGGCTTGAGCATTGTGGGAGTTTGAGCATAGTGGGTCCATGGAAAGAGCAGGCCTAGGGCTGCTTTTCAAAGAGAAAGACAGAGAAGTAAGGCAGAAAGCAAAAGGCAGTGTGTAGTATGTACAGTTCCTGTGGGGGGCCCCAAAAACTCACTCCACTGGTGGGCCACAAGAATTTACTCTACTTGTAAGTCCCAAAGGTCAACTCAGCTGCTGGGATCCAAGAATTAACTCTACTTTTGAGCCCTAAAGGTCAGATTTACTGTTGGACCCTAAGGGCGACATGTATGAATCTCGCCACGTCTGCGCCTGATTTATGTCGGCACTGGGGCGCGCTCATACATACTATGTAAAGTCCGCCGCGCCTCGCCAGTGTTTAGGCGCAGTGTGGGGACATGGGCGCAGTGCGGGACTGCACCTAAGATTCACCGCCGGAGGTAGTGCGCTCATACATGCGGTGTAAAGTCCGCCGCGCCTCGCCAGTGTGTGGGGGCGCAGTGCGGGGACTGAGGCGCAGTGCAGCGCTGCGCCTAAGATTCGCCATCCGAGGAGGTGCGCTCATACATGCGGGAAAAGTTCCCTGCGCCTCGCCAGTGTGTGGGGCACAGTGCTGGGACTGAGGCGCAGAGCGGGGCTGCGCCGAAGATGTGTTCCGATTCGAGACAGGCTGGAAAACAGCGAGAAATAATTCAACATGTCCGTGCGGAGTATGAATCAAAAAATCGCCTTTATAAAGGCGTAAAACATTCTCAGAAAAGAGCTCAAACCTCAAAAATAAAAAATACAATAAAAAAAAATCACTTTCCAAAAATCTAGAATGGCGCAATATTAAGAATTAGGATATTGGAAATTGCCGGGAAATACAGTAATTCAAATTCTGAAAGCTATTCTCATTGGTTGGCAAAAAAACCCGGGCCCAAACAGAATAGGAGCGACAGTAAACCCATTATAAGCTATGGAGAAATATAGCCCAAAACAAAATCAAAGGCGGGACAGTTTTAAAATACAGTAAAAATGCAGAAAAGAGCTGATTGGTTGAGCTGCGGGGGGCTTGGCTATCTCGGCCCAACAGAAGAAGAGCGACAGGGACCCAAAATAGCCGATGGAGAAGTTTAACCAATCAAAATAAAAAGGCGGGACAGTTCAAAATACAGTAAAATGCAGAAAAGACTGATTGGCTGAGTTTGCGGGGGTTTGGGCTATTCCAGCCAATCAGAGCACGAGCTACTTTCTCCCATTGTAGTCTATGGAGAGATGGGCGCAATGCAATCTCCGCTCTCAGCGCCGTGCGGCATGGAGTATGAATAAAAAAAATCATTTTTATTAGGTGTAAAATATTTTTCAGATAAAGTGCTGAAAACCTTCAAATAAACAAAAAACATTTAAATCCCTAACAACGCGTTGTCGCCGAGACCGGCGAACCCCGAAAAAATTAATATAGAGAATCCGGGAAATACAGTAATTCAAAATTTTAAGCATTCTATTGGTCGGCGAAAACCCCAAAATCAATGAATTTTTTAAGGGAGGACAAAAACCCAAATTTAACCTATGGAAAAATTTGACCAATCAATTAAAAAGGCGGGGACAGTTTCAAAATCGTAAAATAAGAAAAGAGACTAAATTGGTTGAGCTACCCGGGCTTGGCTATCCTAGCCAATCAGAGCGCGAGCTACTTTCCCATTAGGTTCTAGGGGAAAGAAAATTCCGGCAAGCTCTTGGGCTCTAGGGCGCCTTTTTGGCAATGGGTATGGAACGACGCTCCCATGGGTTTTCTAATGCAATCGGGAATACAACAGTAATGGCCGAAATCAAATGATAAGAGTACAGAAGTTGTACCGATCTGTTTATAAAATGAACAATAATATTGGGGGAATGAAAAAAAAAATTAATTCAATAAAATCATGTTTATTTCTTTAGTTTCGTTAGCCACTGGTCAATAGTTCTCCATAGGTTTTAATGGTTCCTTGTCGCTCCATTCTTTGGCCGTTTTGCCCGGACCAAGAAATAGCTTCAGAATTTGAATTACTGTATTTCCCGCATTTCCAATATCCTATTCCTGATTTGCGCCGTTTAGATTTTTTGGGAAGTGATTTTTTTTATGTATTTTTTATTTTTGAGGTTTGAGCTCTTTTCTGAGAATGTTTTCCGCCTTTTAAAGGCGATTTTTTTGGGAAACATAACCTCCCTGCCGCACGGAGCTGAGCGCCGAGATTTCTGATACGATCTTCTATGTTTCCTCGCATGTTCCGTTCTCGCTTCACTTCGCCGGATCATTTAGACCAGAATCAACCAGGTCTGCCTGTCGGAGCTGCCAAGAGCTGCAATGCTCCGTACTTTGCCGACTCGCGATCGTACATGCCTCGGAGTTTTTGAGTGCGCCGCGTCCCGCCCCGGAACGCCCAATGGAAGCCACCCCCCTTTATGCGGGGCGCAGCTTAAAGTGGCGAATGCTGCGCCTAACATCGCATCCCTGCATCCGACAGGGTATTCGGGCTGGGGAGGCGCAGGTTACGCCAAAAAACAGGCGTAAAGCCCGTTCATACATGTGGCCCTAAATGCCAACTCCACTGTTGGGTCCCTAACATCAACTTGACTGGTGGGTTCTAGGTGCCCCTGCCTAAAACTGCCTTAAAATATGATACCAGAAAGCGGAGGTGCCACTGTATGGCAAAAGCGGGCAGCTATGGGTGACAGGGTGTGCACAAACCTAAATCCAGTTTAGCAACAATATTCGACAATTAAACCTGTAACCTCAATGCTGAACATACATGTGGATGTGTATTGTGCATAGTTTAACAATGTTCCCACGTTCACATTGCCTGCATACAACATTGCATCCATTAGATATCAGAGCAAATAACGAGCTGTTCTTGAAAACTGGCAGACATCTTTTATAGAGAACTGAAAGTTAATCAGAAGTGCAATGAACATATTTCTGCCAGTACTTAAAGCTTTCCTCATAAAGACCTGTCTAGAAGATTGCTAACTTCATGCAGACAGAAGAGGCAATTGATATCATATGGATAGAATATAGTTGCTGTATGTAATATATGTTCATTTATGGTCTACACAGAACTCTGCTTAATGTATAGCATGGTATCTGAGTCAGTTAACGTCATCTTCAATAAATATTATGTTGAACAGCGTAAAATGCAGACCATACAGAACCACACATACAAAGCAAGAATAAAATGGACTGGATGACCCCGTATAACCAAAGGTAGATACCAACTGTGGAATGGCAAAGTATGTGCACAACTAAATTAACGATAGTAAGTGCAGTTTAGAGGTAGAGTTAGGGGGGCTGTTTTATCAATGCATCCACTTACTATATGCCCCATCAGGTTATATGGCCATTACAGAGTGGTTCCTCCATGGAGCAAGGGTCGGACTCCTCTGGGGGAGCAGTTGATAACCCTACCCCAGTCCTAACCCTTTCCATAATTCCATTTTAGGGTTAGAGTTAAAGTTGGAGTTTGAGTTACAGTTGGAGTTCCCCAGATGTTTCCAAGTTGTGTGGCAGTGTTCCCATGTTTAGAAGTATTCAGCTTATGTAGGTGCTAAGCAGAGGCTAAAAACACTTGCATAATTTCCCCCCCAGAGACTAACGGGATTCGGTTTGACACATTTCGAATTATGAATGTTTTGACAAATTTAGCTGAACTGCTCTTGAACCAAATTTCAACCTATTGGAGAAACACCAATTAAAGGGGTCCACCACTTTAGACAATTACTGATTAGAACCTCAAACTTTACTGTGTTCGGTTCGAGGTTCTATTCAAACTAGAACTCGAACCCCAAGTCAATGGGAGAAGATGTTCTGGTTAACTTTATATCTATACATGTGAGGAGAAGCTGGAATTACCATCCATAACAGAAAACTGGATACGTGGAACAACTTAGTGAAGAAAATTTGGCTCTAAGAGTGACAGAGAAAAATTGAGAACCTAAAATATTTCATTCCTTTCAATGGCTAACTGAAAAGATGAGGACAGCTTGTAAGCAGGTGCATAGCTATAGGAGGTTCAGCAGGTCTGAAGGGACCCAAAAGTCCCTTTGACACATAGGAATTTGGAGACGGTGTGTTATACAATTACTGAAACCCCAAACCTACAAAAGCAGAACTTTTGGGCACTGAGTATGATTTAGCAAATCCAAGCACTCTGTGTAATATATATCCATGTATATGAGAGTTAGGCATTGTGTGAGCCTGCAAATGTCGCCAAATAACAGCTTCTGGGGTGGAAAAATGCAGCAGCATACCAAACTCCCTAACTATTGATGTGTATGGAGATGAAAATGCTATCTAACTAACTAAGAGCAGTCAGTACAGTACAGAGAGTGAGCTGAAAATGACGTTCACAAGGCAATACAGTGAAATATATATAACATGGTCATGTGATTTTAGCAGCCAATGAGAGCCCCAACCTCAGCGATGATATTTTTGACACTTCTATGTGCTCTGCATTTGATTGGATGTCTCCAAAAGTGCAGAAAGGTGATTGGATGGCCGGCAAAAGTGCAGAAAGCCGCTGAAAACGAAACTGTAAATGGTGTGTCGAAATAGAACTAGAACTTTACTCGAATGAACAGTAAAGTGTTCAGTTCGGTTCGAGTTCTAAAAATTCGAGAAGTTCTACTAAAACTTAACTTTTCTAGAACGGTTCGATCAACACTACCCATGTCCCATTGATGGGCCATGAGCAATGAGCTGTAATATTGGGTTATACAAGTCAGGACTAGTTCTTCTGAATGAGACATACTCTTTGTATGCACTCTGACCAAGAGATAAAGATACAGAACACTCCTCTATTAACGCAGATAAGGTTTTTGAAAATGGGAGTATATACTAGACAGCCTCTTTAAGTAGAGAGCTGTGCTCCATTTCCATTTATCTCTGTAATCCTCCTGAACTATGATTTTATCAATCTGAGTATTTTCAGTAGTAAGTCTTATGATTTACCTTCACAGCTGAGAAAACGCTGGGTGCGTTCCACGAATCCATAGCTACTATTGATATAATTCAACCACTAAAAGAAACACCATTGAGAAGAGACCGTGTGCTATGCACATTTCTATTAGTCGAGCTGTGATGATGAGTGGAAGACCAATATGATGATTTATTTATTACTATAAACTATTAAATACGGCCCTGTATAATCTATGATTGCAATACTTCCTCTTACCTAGTTGAAAGACATTGACTCTGGCGCCACATCCATCTATTGTAATAGTTGGTAAGTCAGTTCGGAAATAATATTTTCTAAAAATGAGAAAAATACTGGAACAAAAGTTTTTTAATCTGCTTGTATATGTGCCCAGTTACTTTAGTGGAATAGATTTAGACTACTTGGCAAAAATAGCTGCTGAGAGATTTATGATCCACATATGCTCTAAAGAGATGTGATTCAAAAGAAAGTGAATTCACATGGGTACATGCGAGGAAACAGAAGATGGTATAATAAAATGCACATTATTTTGTAAAGTAACTGGAAGTATCACTGTATTTACTCATAGCCTGCAGACACTTATACTTCAAACAGTTGTATTTTTGGATGTGAGTATTGATAGCCTACCATTAGGATTGAGCAAAATGTTTAATTGTCGGAATCCAAGAACTTGGACCCTTGCCATAAAGCAGTGCACATCGGTTGACTACATCTGTTACTACAGCTCAGTAATATTAACTTCAATGGGACCTTACTTCAGTGCTTAGCAAAGCTATTGTGGCCCTTACTGCTAAACAATGAAGGGGTTCTAGGCTTCACAGGATTCTCCTGAATAATAGAAGCCCCCTGGTTGGACCCCAATCCATTAAACATTAAAGGGGTTGTCTCACTCCATTGATTCATCTTGCCTCAGTCTTGTTTTCTTGGTTTCATTTTGAATTCAGGGGTGTGTTTACTGGCTTTCACTAGGCTGCAGTAGAAACCAGGTCTGTAGCTATAGCAACCAGTGATGGCAGCCTATCATGAGAGATCAAACAAGTCTGTAGCTATAGCAACCTGAGGAGCTGATGTAGACCATACAAGAGGGGATATTTCAGAATAGGTAAGAAACTGTTAATTGACACATATTGCAAAGTGACTTGTTTTTGCAAGCTCTTTAGCATTAAAAGCAATCTTTGAAGTGAGACAACCCATTTAATAGTGTATTGCTGAAGGTGGTTGGGTTTGATAATGCAGTTCAGAGCCAAACAAAGCCAGCCTTCACTGTACATGGCTGTCTAGAAGGAGTCCAGGGTCTCAAACCCAACCTATAACATACTGATGACCTATCCTAACGATAGATTATTAGTGTATGAATTTCAAAAATGTACTTTTAGTAAATCCTTGTGTCCACTATAAAACAACAATTCTGGAGCATCTTCTCTTATTACTCTGTGCTTTGCTGTTCTTCTGTTATTCCTTCTAGAAATGTATTACTGAAGCAGTCAACTGGGCGTTACTGTTCGAATTGTCAAAGGGGTGTGTCCCTACAAACACTGACTCTGTCAGCACTGACTGGACAATGTAAGATTGTGCAGGACACCCCTCCAGTTTGCAACAACCAGTTGATACTTTCAATTATAGATTTCTAGGATGAATAACAGAGGGAATGCACAACACACAGTTATAAGAGAAGATGCTCCAGAATTGTTATTACACAGGGAACACAAGGATTTACTAAAACAGACTTGTCACAAGATGTCAATCTCAGGTTTTAAACACATTTTTTTCCCCTAAAAGATAGACAAATTTTAAAGAGTTGTTACCCACAATTAACCCCTAGTTGGTATCACAGAACTAACATAAATGTACTTATTTTTGTACTCACCAGATCAGTTTGCATTTGTTTTTTTTTGGGAGATACGTGACCACTGCAACCTATCGTTGGCCTCAGTGGTCACTTGGTGCTCCATTGACATCATTGTGTGCTATTCACCTCCTTAACAATGGTGTCAGCGTAACATCACGTGACTGCCCATGCCAATAATTGGCTTCGGTGATCATGTGCCTCCTGGAAGAAGTAGCAGCTTCAATGCTGGATCGGCAGTGAGTACAAAAGAGGGTACATTTATTAGTTCTTTTATACCAGTTAAGTTAGTTTTATGTTTTTCTGGGGGATGTTGGACAACCCCTTTACCATAGGAAGTTATTGGCTATGCTATCAATACATCATGTTGGACCATGGGTCTGGCATTATGTTCAGTCTCTATTTGCCAGAAGGAACTACTGAGTTGACACTAGCACCAGGCAGAAGGACAGTGATGACTGGATGATTCTCCACCTCTCTACACGTTTCAAATGCCCAATATATGAAAGTAGTGATGATGTAGTTTTAGCATCAAGTAGAGTTCAATGGCCCTTAGTAGGATTTCAGTATGCTTCTGGGCTACATTTTATCCCCAACAGCTGCTGTTTTTCCAAGTAGATAAAGACTTTTGTTTGCGGTTGCTCAGAAAAATGCCCCGTGACTAAACAGTGATTTTATAATAGGCTAATGTAAAAAATCCCGAAACATTTTACGTTCTTTAAATATATCCTTATTGCCCAACCCCCGGCCCAGATCCTGATTTTAATGAACCCTGGAGATTGTTTACAGCAGAGTATTTCAGCAGTCCAGGATTAATGAGTCTGTCCTTGCATACTAATAAACATTCTAGAAAATGACATTAACTTCACATAATGTCCTGAAAAAAACTTGAAAAACAGCTCGGTCCAACTGGCCGGCACGCAGCTTCCTCGCTAATAATTATCTTTGTTTTTGCCGTTTGTTTTAGTTCAGTCAAAGTGCTTTTCCAGAAGATGTTCTGTAAATGATTACCATATGTGTCCTTAATACAGAAATAGTGAGAGTAATTGGTCGAGAAACACACAAAAGGCCATACTGGGCCAGTTACTACAAAAATGCGGATTTTTTTTTATTTTAAGGAAACAGCTAATTATTTAACCCTTTTATTGCCAGAAAACTTTGGAGGGCATTAAGGTCTAAATAGAAGTTTAAAGAGGAATTCCACCTAAAATGTTCTTGTGAACTGTCATCTAGTGCATGGTGTGATGGAACAAACAAGATGGTCACTATTGAGGTCATTGCAGCCTCATATTATTGGAGTTGGTGAGAATCCCTACTCATACATACCTACTGATGTCATCTTTAGGGATATCGTTGATTTTAGGTAGGATCCCCCTTTAGCTGATGTTATCAGTGGTAAAAGCATTAAAGATATCTAAAAAATATTTTTAGGTATGAAGCACATTAGGTCGTGCTTATTGTATGGTCCATGGATTGAAGAGACCTGGCTGACCTTACATCAAATGATGCCCTATGCAGTCCGTTTCGTTACCTTTCTTTCTCCCAACTCAGTATTGTATACTGCCACAAAGGGCACAAATAATAACTATACTACAGTACCCAGAAATATGTGCAGCAAAATATTGTTCCCAGATATTCCAGTCATACATTGGCCAAATGATAGGTTAATATTGCTATATAATAATGCTATGGAATAGTGCCACCACCAGGCACTGCAAGACTAATATACTATATAGTGCCTAATAGTAGAGCCACATAAAGGCTAAGTAAATACCATCATATAGTGCTGAAATACTTCAAACAGCTGCATACAAAATATGGTCTAATAACAGTCCTATACAATTTCTTCATAATACTTCCATACAGTGTCTTGTTATAACTGCAGTGCAGCATTGTCTCAAAATAATAGACATACATTGGTTATTTAACACTATAAAGTTGCCTTAATAATAATGCTATAAAGTGGTTGCACAACCATACACTGCAGAAATAATATACGATGCCATGCCTAGTAGTAGTGCCATATAATGTCTACATAAATGCTATCATATAGTGTACAATTAATACCCACATACAGTAATTACATAACAGCTCCTTGCATACTGTATTTCATAATAGTGCTATACAATGTCTAAAAAGTACTGCCATAGCCTTCATCAGGAAACAAGAAAGATGCCCATTAAGATAACTTGTGTGTTCGAAGGTAGCTGAGAGGAGTCCAATCCCAAAGCCATAGATCTTGAAACAGTTGGGGCAAGAAGTTGCATTTGGCAGTTGCTGTCACAAATCTGGGTTCTTCTCCCTTTCTCTGCGTCATTGTCCTTCTTCTACCGTTAGTCTAAAAATTCGTTGTTGCTTGATGAGTCATGTGCAGTGTCAGACTGAGTTGGCTGGAGCCCACCAGTTGACTTGGTTCTTGGCTCCCATTCTACAGCTTATGTACTTGACTGCACATGCTGAACATGCCTCCTGCTTTCTGCCTCTCTCTACATTTTTCAATGACCCAACTTGTCCAAGGGCCCACCATGCCAAAGGGTCCAACAATGGTTTCCCTGCTCACCTGGGGCCCAGTCAGAGCCTGGTCATGTGGATCCATCGAGGACAATCTGTGGCCAGGGTTTCCTAGTTAGTGATGTCAAGCTGGCCTTTTTAAGCTAGGTCTTGATGGTGTATTTGAATTGCTTCGCCTGGTCGTCCCTAGAGCTCTGGCCTTGGCTCAGCTTGCTTAGTTAACGTAAATTATATGAATTGTATGAATGTGCTGTTACATCTGTGGCCCTCATTTTCTCAGATTGGAACTGCAATTGTGTGTGCAATGTGTGCAATTAGTTACAATTACCATTGTTAATGGACCTTTAGGGATTAGGGAAGTAGGGGTATAGTATTTATGTACCTGACAACATATACCTGGCAATACTACCTTTGACACTAAGACGAATAACATAATTATCATTTGTATGATCACTTCCTGTGAAGTAGCTTCACCAAATCAGAAAACAACATATGAAAATTTTCCCCTGCCATCTTGACAATCACCAATCAAGGAGAAATCCATCGAATAACATGTCAAAAGATTCTACTGATGACATTGATGAGGCTCAGATAGCCACCGATTTTAAGAATGTTGGACTACCACAATCCCTTTGGTACAGCTCAAAAGATGACCACTTTGGTAAAGGTCCATCCAAGTAAATGGCACTTTTCCTAAAAAGCAGAGACAGATTTCCAGTCTTTGGACTGAAGGGATCCTGATGCTTTGAAGGATATGTTCACACTTAGCATTTAGCATTTTTCCAGAGCACTATTTGCAATGAGATGGGCGCTCTGATTGGTTGTTATGGGCAACAAAGTGAGTTTTAAACCTAAACAGTTTTCATACATGTGGCCCTTAATTCCTTTTTTCCCCTACTTTTTTGGAAAAAATCCAAATGTAAAACTACCCATTGACTGCTACAGCCCTTTCTTCTAAAAAATGTTAGTGGTGGACCCAAGACTATTGTCAGTAGTATGATCTTCTTAATAGCCTCCACATTTATAACAGCGGTATTACCTTTCATGGTAATCCCGCATGTGATGATAATGAAATACTGACATTACCCCAGTGTATATAGGGCAAGTGACTTTAATGTGGCATCGGTGTCCTGTGCTGGGTGAAGCACTGACTTAACTTTCTGATGACATCCAGACTCCTGCTCTAATGGCCGGGATAGGAGAGAACTCAGAGCTGAGCAGTCTATACCCCTTAGATGCCAGAGTCAATATTTATCACATCATTTAAGTCAGTGTTTCTCAAGTCCATTACTCAATGCACACCAACTGGTTGCGTTTTCAGGATCTTCCACAGAATGCACTGACAATAATTATATCACCTGTGCAAGACTGAAGAAATCCTGCACCCCACTGGCGCCCACTGCGGTGTTCTTACAGGAAAGCAATGGGTTTACCTGGTAACTGGGGTCCCAATGAAATACTTAATTCTTCTGTGTATGCTTTCTAGGCCCTGCCTCAAGTAGGGCCTAATAGGAGACTTGGCAGTTTTACACTGCTAGGTCTAGTATGATGCATTACGTAAGTAATGTGGTGTATTATAAGGACTGTTAAATGACAGCATGTTAAAGTCCCCAAGTGAAAATAAAAAAATTGTAAATAAAAGTAAAAAAAATAAATTACCATTTGTTCCTTACAAAATCCTTATCAATGGAAAAAAAATATGCAGAACCAGTGTCACTGCATCCATAAAAACCAATGAGAACTATCTCACATGGTGACTGATATAAAACAAGAAATAGAAAAACTACTAAAATTGTAATTTTCTGCTCCTCTGCTTCCTAAAAAACAGAATGAAAAGTGATGAAAGTGTGACCAATAAAAACATTCTAATGAACACAAGGAAAATTGAGTCTTATCTCAATAAAATACTACAACATTTTATTAACATATTATATAAAATCACCAATAACAATTACACAAAAATTACAAAGAATACAAAAAGAGGAAAACCAATAAAAAAGGGGACACAGCGATACATAGATATCACTTAATGTAGTGGAATGAGAACATTGTATACCACAAAGCATAACCAGAAAAAGGTCCAGTGCCTACCAATATTAAAAAACCTTATGGTCAAGTGACCTTTAAATTTTTGTTGCTATGTAGGGCAAAAGGGTATACAATATAATAATAGTCATCACCATAAACTCTCACCCAAAAATACCCCCGAATAGACATAACAAAGCAAATAGTGAACAATAATAAACACATGATTATTTACATAGATCCAAATAAATCAATAGTAAGTCATGAGAAGTAAATAATATTACCCATCTCTGAGGGTGAGAGAGAAGATCGCTGTGATCCCATACTGATGCGTTTCGCTAAATAAGCTTCATCAGAGGAACAATTCTGCAGAGAACAAGTGGTACCAATAAAAACTGCATCCTGGACAGAAAAAGCCTCATACAGCTCTATCAACAGAAAAATAAAAATGTCTTGGGTCTTGGAATACATAGACACACCCGAATACATTTAAAAAAGCATTAACTATATTAATTTTTTTATTGCCATAATTGTACCAATAACAATGTCTCATCATTTTTGCCATGTAGTAAACAGCATCAATTTAAAGCACTAAAAAAAATAATTTTTTTTCCATTCCTCCCAGGAACAGTTAATAAAAGTTTATAAATAAGATATAACTACTCAAAAATAGTGTCATTAAAAAATAAAACAAAAAAGCAAACCCTCCTTTGGCTACGTAAATGAAAAAATAGAAAAGTTATTGTTCTGGTAATGTGATGGTGCATGGTCAATAAAGGGGTTCTCCGGGAAAAGAAGAAAACTAAACACATAAGCTACATGTCATAATGAACAAATTCCTAAATATCTTTAATTAGTAAAGTCTGCTTGTTTTGTCTAGGAAATAATCACTATAGAAGAACAAAATGGCTGCCGGGCTCCTTCCTGTGCAGAAATGTGTCCTACAGGAAGTAATACAGACTCTGAGTTACTTCCTGGTTAGGCTGACTGACATAACTGAGCTGAACTGACTTGTGGGATGACGGACGTCTCTGCAGAGTAGAAAGGAGACTGAGGGCTGTACACACACACACACACTATTATATTATATAAAATTAAATATATATAAATATATATATATAAAATATAATATAGTATTTTATATATAAAATATGGTGTGTATATAGTATATAGAATCTACAGCTCAGCTGGGAGGATGTGGCTGCTGTGGGAAATATAGTTATCACACAGTGCTCCTAGCAACTGTAGCTCTGTCCACTAGCCCAGTGAGGAGCAAGATCCAGCAACGCAATAATATGTGGTATAGCCACGTTTGTAAGCAGTTCACACACTGGATTGTGACGGATAGTTACTTCTTAGCTTTAGTATTACTGCAATCTATGTTCTTCTTTTTTGGGATTTCTCACACAACCCCTTTAAGGTTTTTGTAATATAAAGTTTTATTTAAATAAAACAATTTCCATAAACAATAGTAACTTTTTGACAATAGATTCCCTTTCATTTTAAGATGGGGGTCACACCTGCATCGGAGCTTTCATTCATAACCTCCAAATGAATACCAACAGTGATGTATGGATCTCATTTACTACAATGGCTCTGCCAGGCTTCTTCTGTAGTGTCCGTCCTTTTCACTTGATGAATTGTGACAAAACCTCCGACATAGACATGATGTAGCAAAGCTGAGTTTGCCATTTGATCCAATTCATGCAAATATAATTACAGGCTGTTTCTAGGCTACATTGGACTCAGGCTAGGGAGAAAAAATGTCTATCTCTCCCATCCCCCCATAAAAATGATGTACCACAGCGTGACACGTCACATCGCTAGTTCCTGACCAGGTTGCTAACTCCCCTTTCTGATCACACATTTTCCTTTTCTTCATTACATGCAGGTTTGAAGGCTCTAATACTCAAATAATTAACTAATTTTTTCGCCTTTTTGTGATTTGTTATCATTTTGTAATTTGTATATATTTCTTCTTAATAATACAGGCAGTCCCTGGTTTATGAACAAGATAGATTCTGAAGGTTTGCTTTTAAGTTGAATTTGTAAGTAACAGGTACATTTGTATAGCATGTAACAACATTAAAGAAGTACGAGAGAACCAAGGCTATGACCGGAAGATGACATCATCGTATGGGTGCAGAATCTGTATGCTAGGACATGTAGTTCTTTGGCAGTCACTATGGAACTACAAGTACCTACTCTGCACACTAGATATCATTCAAAATTAAAGGGGATGTATCCCTTCTTTAGTTCGGCTGATTCATACTGCTCTCAGCTTCTCAACTCTAGAAATGCAGGGGTGGTTTCTTCCCCTCCCAGCTGGGTGATATCATCCCCCCTTCACTGTTCATGCTGGCTCCCAAGACTCCCCCCCCCCCCTCTCTGAGTCCACATGTCACTGTGTCTCTCCCTATCAGTCTTATTTTCTAAGAGCTGTATACATACCACAGGCTGCATTCAATCTAGACTGAACACTGATCTCTTCTCCTCTCACAGCTGGAGATTTGTTACAGTTGAATCCAGCTTTCTATGAACGGCACAGATCTCCCTTCTATGCAGGAGAGGCAGGTATCGACACACAATTGTGCTGTTTCCTGATTATAGAAGCCCTGCAGTGTTGTTCTGTTTCTTCTGGGTGTGCAGAGTGAAAATGTGCCGGTCCCTTACTTTGAGTGAGAGGCAGGAATGCAAGCTTCGTGAATACAGCCGACAGGGGGCCTGACAGAATGTAAATGAGCTCTCAGCTAGTGAAATGCAAGGAGGAGGGATCCGACCAGGACTGGATATCGGTGTAAACAGAACCAGAAGATAAGGAAAACTGTGAATACAAGACAGCTTTGCTAATGACATCCAAGTGCAAAGTTACTTGTTTCCACTGTCCCCTTATTCTGAAGACCATTTAATGAAATGATACAACCCCTTTAAGCGCTGCAGCTGCTATAAACTGTGATTTATACAGTTGAAACCAGAAGTTTACATACACTATATAAAAAGACACATATACATTTTTGTCTCACAATCTGACATGAAATCAGAATAAACCTCATCTGTTTTAGGTCAGTTAGGAACCAAAATTATTTATATTTGCCAAATGCCAGAATAATGAGAGAGAGGGATTTTTAAGGCATTTTTTATTACTTTCTGCAAAGTCAAAAGTTTATATACATTTAATTAGTATTTGGTAGCATTGCCCTTATGTTTCTTTTGGAATAATGGCTTCTTCCTGGCAGAGTGGCCTTTCAGCCCATGTTGATACAATACTCGTTTCACTGTGAATAATGACACAATCTGGCCAGCTTCTTCACAAGGTCTTTTGCTTTTGTTCTTGGGTTGATATTCACATGTCGGATCAAAATGAGTTAATCTCTGAGACAAAGAACCCGTCTCCTTCCTGAGCGATATGATGGCTGGACATTCCCATCTTGTTTGTACTTGTGTATAATTGTTTGTACAGATGAACAAGGCACCTTCATATATCTGGAAACTGCACCCAAGGATGATCCAGACTTGTGCAAGTTCACAATTCTCTTCCTGATATCTTGGTTGATTTCTTTAGACTTTCCCATGATTTTACACACAGAAGCAGTGTGTTTCTGGTGTGTGTTAAAATACATCCACAGATGTATCTCTAATTAACTCAGATGTTGCCAATAAACCTTTCAGAAGCTTCCAAAGGCATGTCTCAAATTGTTTAAAGGCATAGTAATCCTAGTGTATGTGAACTTTTGACTGCAGAAAGCAATAAAAATGTCTTAAAAATTCTCTCTCTCTCATTATTCTATCATTTGGCAAATATAAATAATTTTGGCGCCTAATTGACCTTAAATGGGTAAGGTTTATTCTGATTTCAAGTCAGATAGTGAGAAAAACATGCATATGTGTCTTTTTATATAGGGTATGTAAGCTTCTGGTTTCAACAGTATATATATGTATAGGTATACTTACATATATACCATGTAATATATATATATATTAGTATATTATACTATATATATATTTTTTATATATATATGTATATATATATTATCTATATATATATATATTTTTTATATATAATATAAATATATTTTATATATATATAATATATATATATATATATATATAAAATCATTATATATTTATTTTTTTCAGACTATAAGATGCACTTTTTTTCCCCCAAAAATTGGGGGGAAAAAATGAGGGTGTATCTTAAAGTCCGAATGTGCTCTCTTGGGCCAGCAGGAGGGTGAGGAGCAGCAATGCCGACAGTATTTAAGGGATTAAATTCCACTGCCAGACTAAGTATTTCATGTCCTCAAAAAAAATGAAATGAAAAGTGATCAAAAAGTCGCATATATCCCAAAATGATACCAATAAAAATACACTTCAGCCCAGACTTTTTGCTTACTGAAATTTATTTATTATTTTGTACAAAAGCCTTCATTGGTGATGAAGCTTTAAGACACCTCCTGTATGGAGAAACTAGTTGCTTTCATTGCTGAGGTGGGATTTTGGCCCATTTTTCCACATAAAAGCTCTTCAAATCCTAATGCTTCTGTGGGCTCTTTTTATGAACTCTGAGCTTCAGTTCCCTCCATAGATTTTCGATTGGATCCAGGTCAGGTGATTGGCTGGACCATTCTAGCAGCTTTATTTTCTATCTATGAAACCAATTGAGAGTTCCCTTGTCTGTGTGTTTGGGATCATTGTCTTGCTTAATGTCCGCCATCGGTTCATCTTTATCATCCTGGTAGATGGCAGCAGATTTTAATCAAGAATGTCTTGGTACATTTGTTCATTCATCCTTCCCTCAATTATATGAAGATTGCCAGTGCCGTATGCTGAAAAACAGCCCCACACCATGATGTTCCCACCTCTAAACCTCACTGTTGGTATGGTGTTTTTGGGTTGATATGCACTGCCTTTCGGCCTCCAAACATGGGGCGACATGTGTGAACGGGGCTGCTCATCTTTTCAGCCCAACATCTAGCACAGCCCCGTTCGCTATAGTTTTAATTTGCCTGCACGGCAATATCAGGCACATTACAGAGTGCCCGCGGCACTTTGTAATGCACCTGATTTTGGGGGGTGTGTGGGAGGCAGGTGCACTAGAACCATATGAAGCTATAGATTTATAACTTCAGTACGGCAATTCCAGGGCATTTAAACCTTAAAATTTAACAAATTTAAAAAAACCCCTTTTATGCGTTTAAAAAATTTGCACTAAACGCCATAAATCCTCATGTTGCCCCCTGGGTGCATTAGGGACAAAGAGTTTAATTTTTGGTTCATCTGCCGGGCTATATTTCCCCTATTTCAAGGGGTTTTCTAATGTTTAGCAAACTTTAAAGGCTTTAACAGGCTTTTTGTTCAGCAGTGGAGTGGTGAGCATGCATACAGGCCATGGAGATTGAATCAGACAGAAAATGAAGAGTAGATTGGCACTGGTCCAATTAGCAAAAGATAAAAATTTAATCTATTGGTAGGTTAAAAAAAAACCAATTCAGCGTTGGGACAAAAATGATCAAAGGGGCTTGTCAGCTGACCTTTCGGGCCCGGAAAATTTTCCCTTTTTCGGGAGTTACCCATGGGTAGAAGCCTTTTTCCTAATTTTAGGGGAAAAAATTGGCAAACAGATTAAATCCCTGGATAAAAACTCTTCCCAATCTAGTCTTATAACTTTGTTATATTACAAATTCTGGAATGCATTTTAGCCTTTTTGAAATTTTGTTAGGAATTCACCATGACAAGTTCCTCTGGGGAGAGTTCCCCCGGTCTCACGGCTTTACTGTAAAGAATCAATTTTTATGTTTATTAGAAACTTTTTTTCCCCAAGACGTTTGGGATGCCCCATAGTTTTGATACAATTCTGGTATAAAAAAATCTTGGGAGAGATCTCAATTTACTTTTTGATTTTTTTTATACATATTTATTAGCCCCCTGAAGACTTTTTCTAAACTAAAAAACCCTAAACTTGTTAATCTTTTGGTTTGTAGTTCACCCAGTTTTTTATTATTTTTTGTTGCCTGCCCTTTTTACCCCCGTTCAAGCTACAATGTCTTTCCTGTGCCTGGTGCCCAAAACTGTCCCACAAAATTTCCCTGGTTGTTGACCCGGACTTTATAATCTGAGCTTATGCCATTTTAAAACACCCCCCGATTTATTTGCCTTTGGGACCGCGCCTGATCGGGGGCCCACAGTTAATTTAATGTCACTAAGTGACCCAAGTCCTTCTCCAGGTACTTTACCCAGATTTTCCGAGGTCCTTTAGTTTTTGAAGTCCCCCCAGTTTTAACGGGTTGTTTCTTAGGGTGGGCAGGTCTCAGACTACCCCGGTGCGCCTCCCCCATTTAATGTGTTAAGTATCCCAAAAGGTCACCCATCCCGCCCGTCCCAAGAAATGGTCCTTCCAAATTTGACTCATCACTACAGATTTACTATATACAATATACAGAATTCTTGGCTCAAATTAAGACACAATTATGGCGCATTTACTGCATGCCAAATTAAGTAAATGTTTTAGAATTTTTTTTTTTCCCTTTAGTAAGAAAGGGGTGTGTTATGTGGAAAGGGGGGCTTCAAGAGGGGGGGGGGTGGCTAAAATGCTCTACAGTAAGCTAATCAAGAGGTGGCATAAAATTAGATAAAACTGTCTAAAGATTCGCCAAATGTAACATATTGCATAAGCCACTGTGATGAACTTGGAGCATCTAATCTACTAAAATGTCTAAATTTAAGACCGTATTCATACATCTGTCCAGTGTTTTCTGCAGATCTTATCTATGTTCTTCTCTTTTTTAATTCTGTAAATAAAACCCTGCAAACGATTTTTGGCTATCTTTTATCCAGGGGTTTATTTGGGATTAACCAAGGTCATGTTGAACTTTGTAAAGTTTGTGACAATCTCATAGGAAATATTAAAGACAATGCCTTCCCACTCATAAACCTTCCTTAAAAATGTATCAATCCTGCCCCCATTGTTTTAAAAAAAATTTAATATTTTTTTAGGAGTCTGTTGTCTGGGCCAAAACCTGGATTATTTCTGTGTAGGCGGCCAGGTCCTGATTTTAACACGCTTTTTTATGAAAATTTGGAATCTGTTTCAGAAAAATTATGAAACACAGATAACTGCAGTCTGTTTCCAAGAGCAACCCCTAGCTTTTGAAAGCAACTATGGACAAAATAAATGACAAATTAAAACAGTGAGTAAACTGCACGTGAAGTATCATTTCAGAGAAGTGTGGTATATTGACAGAATATGCCATAAATGTCTGATAAGTGCAGGTCCCAGAGGTTTTCAACTGTACTCGGAACTCCGAATTAACTGAGAAAATTGTGCATGAGCGGGCCCCTCCATTTTGTAGCAAAGGGGGGGATAATTGTAGTTAAAAAGACGGTCCCAGAGGTGGACCTTACTATTAATATTTATGGGTATCCCGTCACATCACGGAGATGTTTGAGATGGGAAAATCCCTTTAACAGAAGAAACAGTAGTACAACAGTACAAGGCTGATATCATTTTGTATGGAGATAGATACAGGGTATATTTTTATTACAGATTTTTATTACCGCTAGATCCATTACTACAATAAAATGTTTATATTATTAATGTGGTCCATTCAATTCTACTCGTTACCCTTTGTCTAAAAGGCATTGATGTTTTATGCTATTTTATAATATTATAGGTGTTTTCCCATCTGAACAATTTTTAATACCCATCTCGAAGTGATAACCAAGAACCCCATACAAAAGAGTTTCCCAAAACCCAAAATTAGTTGAAAAATGTGTTATGTATCACCCCATTTTTTAAATTCTATTTTACCAGTCTACAAGTCATGATAGTTTTGCAAACTGTTTTATAATAATATAGGAAGCCTAGGGGGTTATCCTACCTGGACAATTTCGAATACCAGTCTAGAAACCACAGCCAAGAACCCCCAAGAAAAAGCATTTCCCACTCTCACATATTCAGCATGACCATGCATTATTTGATCACCCATCTAACACTACATTGCACCAACAGTGGGCATGGGTGGCTCTTGTGCCCTCCCCTGCTAAAAGCTGTTACCTGGAGGGATCAGAGAAGCTAGACTAACCATAAGCAGCTCATCGCCTTGTTGAATTTATTTTGAGAAGGGCTGTCCAGTTGAGTAAGGTAGCCGATTTTGGTGGTATCTGCCAACAATGTTACATTTTTGACCTAACATGGAGATGAGGTTTGATGGAATCTACCAAATAAATTTTCTTATGTCACCACTAAGGGTTTTCCTACACAGTAAAAGCTGGGACAAAAACCCCTTTCCCCCTTATCTCCTAACCTACTTTAAAAATCTAGGGAAAGGGCTTTGATGGCTCTTGTTTAGAAAATCCACATAAAAAAGACAAAGATCTACAATTTAACTTAAAAACGGGTTTTTCACTACTTGATCATCTTCCTCTATGTTTTTTTGGGTTTCATTTTTAAATTTAGGGGTGTGTTTACTGGCTTCTATAGGTGAGTAGAAGCCAGGTCTGTAGCTATAGCAAAAAGGCTGGAGCCCATCAGGAGAGATAAACAGGTCTTAGTTTAAAACATCTGAGAGCTGATGCACCCATAAAAGAGGGGATATCAGGAAAGGTAGGACACTGTTAATGGCATATATTCAAGGACTTTTTTTTTTGCAAGATCTTTAACATAAAAAGCAATCCTTGTAGTGATACAACCCCTTTAAACTAGGAAACAAAATATTACTGGTAGAATTTAAAGTGTAACACAAAAGTGGTGGCAATAGAAAACAAAAATAGACAGAGAGGACATTTGGTGAAGTTGAAGTATGACCAGAATAAAAGGCAAAATCCAACGAAAAATCCGACATGAAGGACATAAGCTAAGAAAGACAAAATGCAAAGTCAAGTGAAAGTGAGAAAACATATACTGTAGATACTTGAAAAGGACCAGGCATGAGACAAGAGGACAGGAAGCCCAATGATGGCACACATAATTATCAATTTCATACACAGTGTTAGATGCAAGCAGATCACTCGCCAGAGGAAGTAATGAGGAAAGACATTCACTAACACGTCTCTCATTCCTAACTTTATATACACCAGCTTTCTCCAAGCTCTACTGTACCTTTTCAGTAATGACAAAACTACAACTCCCAACATACTCTGCCATCTTTCTGCTCTCAGCGAATGCTACTTTAAGGGATACTGCCATCCAAATTTTTCTTTTCACATATTGACAAGCAATATATCACTATTATATGGATTTTTTTTTTTTAAAATTGGGTGGTAATTTTTAGTGATGAGCGATTACGTTGACTATCGTCATCGGGTCGATAGTCGATATCGGCAATTATCAATAAGATATCCGATAGTCGATAATAGATTATCGCCGATGACCATTAACCCCTTAAGGACCCGGCGTTTTTTTTGGGTGACACGTTCGTTTTTCCCTCCTCGCCTTCTGAAAGCCATAACTTCTTTATTTTTCCACCTACATAGACACATGAGGGCTTTTATTTTGCGGGACAAAATGTACTTTCTAATGGTGTTATTCACTATACTATAGAATATACTGGGAAACCGCAAAAAAATTCCAAGTGGGGCAAATTGTGAAAAAAAAAGTATTTTCGCCATGTTTGCAAGGGTTTTGCTTCTACAGTGTTCAATCTTCGGTAAAAATGATGGGTTATCTGTATTATACAGGTTGATACGAATTCGTTAATACCAAACATGTAGCATTTCCGTTATGTTTTGGTACAGTAAAAAAAATTCCAAACATTTTCTATTTTTTAAATTTGCCCCTCTAAGCCTTTTTGTGAGAACAATAACTTTTTTGTAATAACACCTACGGACGTAAGTGTGGGTGCATTTTTTTGTGGATGAAGTGTACTTTTTATCGCTAGCAGTTTGGAATGCATGCAACTTTTTTGATAATTTTTATTCCATTTTTTCAGTGACGTAAAATGACCAAAAAACGCAATTTTGGCGTTTGGAATTTTTTTTCTTCTACGGTGTTCAGCGTACGGGATAAATGATGTAATATTTTTATAGATAGGTCTTTTTCGGACGCGGCGATACCAAAATATGTGTAACTTTTTTATTATTTTAATGATTTTATTTGAAAAATGGGGAAAGGGGGGTTTTTTGAACTTTTAATACTTTTTTTTGTACTTTAAAAACTTTATTTTTTATTTTTTACTGTAACATTGAGGCCACCTATGGTACTTGACCACTAGGTGGCGCGTTTGTTAATACAACCTAATGCATTGCATAGGCAATGCATTTGGGGGTGAAACAAAGGATGGCGGTTTCCCAACTTCCTGTCTGCGGACGGAAGTGGGGAAAACCCGGCCAGGGTAAGTAAACAGGAACCTTCACAAGACTCCCCACCACCATGCCCGGTCGTCGGATCGGCGCAGGTGCCGATGACCCTACCGATCGGTGCGCGGCACCGATCGGCGTTCATTCAGATGCCACGCCCATCTTTGGCGCTGTTTCTGATGGGTAAAACAGCACCAGCGGTCGGAGCCACCCACCGCCGCTGTTACTGCCGGGTGTTAGTGGCGATTTGCCGCTAACTCCCGCCGGCTGTGTGGGGGGGTCGTGCCGCGATCCCCCTGCAAAGCCCCTTAGCGGCCCTGGGACATACTCATACCCCCAAAGGGTTCGTTAAGGGTTTTAAAGTCTATGGGAGAGGACAACACCATCTTCTTACATCCAAACAGGGATGGAGAAGCTGGAATTAACATCCAAAACAGTCAAATGGATACGTGCTACATCTTAGGCAACACACTTAGGTTAAAAAAAGCCAAAAGAAAAAAAGTCACAGACCATTCACTATCCCTGTCTTTTTACCACAGCCTGACCCTTAAACCCGCATCACCCACAAATTAAAAAATGCCAGAAGGCAGTATGATTTGAACCAAACATGTTACTTGAACTGGACATTGAATATCCCAGTCCTGGAACGCAGCATGAGCCCCAAACCTGCATGACCCCAGATTTAAAAAGTGCTGGGAAAAAGGAGTCTTTGAACCACCATTTTAGTTTCACTGGACATTGACTATATCTGTCCTGTACCGCGCATGACCCTAAACCTGTTTTACCCCCAGATCACAAAGTGGCACTATGCTATTTGTACAGTGACTGTCATTTAGTATATTTTTTTGGTAACTGACATTTGTTTACAGAATTTATTTAGGGAAGTTTTATTTATAGTTTTACGTTATTATAATTTTTTCTTTTTTTCCAGTGTGATAACATTTCAACATACACCCCTCCCTGCAGTTTTTAAAGATATTTTTTACACGTGTAGATGTGTTAATTCGTCCGCACACCACATAACTAATACAAATGTCCTAAACATCCCCAAAAACACTTCTTAGTTGAGAAGACATTTGCCTCCTGGCCCTTTTGAGACTGATTCAGCCAATCAATTTAATGGTTTCATTTTTCCTCCAAAACCTTCTTCAGTGATTAGGGACGACTCCCCTGGAGATCAAAGATGCGACCCCATAGTGACTCCAGCCCGAAAATTTTAAGCCTCAAATTGTTTCAATTTGTGTCCAGCTCTGGGGCCCTTTTTGGAAAACTACTTAACCTCACAGAAATCACCTTTTTCAAAATCTGAATTTTTTAGAAATTTGAAGCTCTCCTGATTGCCCTAACAGTGGAGCCAGTGTGCCGTCAGCCATCTGGTAACACGGAGGGTC